>MU705713.1:0-80747 GCA_026770625.1 Nicotiana glauca | reverse complement strand
AGATTCTTACGAGTAATATAAACCTTGTCAATCAATAACCCAGATAAATTGATTAGTCATCTTAAGCTAAGGACACAATAAGATTGTTAACTAGCCCGTTACCCTGGAATATCCTCTCCTACTATGTGTTATTCGAAACTGCTATTTGTTTGGTTAATTGCTTTAGTTGGATTATTTCTTGATAATTTAGGTAGTAAAATAAGTACATCTTCATTCTGTGACACATCTCTTGAATAAGTAGAATAATTTGGTTTGAATCAGTCAACAGTTGATCACAAGTCTTAGAGGGAACGATACTCTACTCACTACTCTATTACTTGACGATCACGTGCACTTGCGTGGGTGTTTTTGGTCACAACACCCGGCATGATGGGAGCTCTCAAAGGCGAATGATCTCGAAGACACCCTTTTTACACGTAGGCCTTAGGTTTTAAATCATACTTTGCACTCTTTTTCCCTTGGCTCGGGTTTTATCCCAAATGGGTTTTACCGGCAAGGTTTTTAACGAGGCAACAACTATGTGCTGCTTAAGAAAAAATCAATAATATCCAAGGTTTCTTTTTAATCAACCTCAGATACTGGGGGGCATCACCCTCAGAGGTTACATTTTTGGGAAAGACACTTCACACCTAAGAGGGTCTCGATAGGAGAACTTTGTAATGGGCCAAACGGTCAAATGAATCGTGTCCATATAGAATAGTCGAGCTGATCGTGGCTAACCCTACACCACTATAGAGTGGCAAGAGCGGTCGATGCAACTTTTACCTGAAAGGTCGGGATCGAATCCACAGAGAGCTAAGAAAGGTTTGGAATTGGGTTCCTATCTAATCTAGCAATGTGTGATGCTCTTGTTTGCACTTCCAATCATTTTTTGTTTGTTCACTATTCTATTTTAATACTAATGATGCAGGAAAATAAGCTAAGTATGATATTTTTGTATGGGGTTTTCTTAATTGGTAAAAAGGTACTAGGGAAGTGACTTACTCCTAGGTGAGTATCTAACGGGATCTAAAACTTAGGGCAAAATTATTATATTTGAGATTATGATATAGCCATTACACGTAACTACTCACTCTATACCTCTCGGTAGTTTGAGTGACTTTGCCCTAATTGACTTTCTCAAGCCCAATTTGGTATTCAAATAGTGCAAGCAAAATTGGCTCAAGTCGGGTATTACTATCTCTATGTTTAACCCTTTAATTGGGGCTATCAATCTCTTGAGATTAAATGTACCCCAATTCCTTGTTAGCCTGAATTTCCTAAACTTGGACTCTTTTTCTCAAGAAGAGCCTAAGTTAAAAAGGCACAAATTAGTGATTGCAACCACCAATTCAACATTTAAAGCATAAATCAGGACAAATATCAATCACCCATAAACATTTAAGCCCTAAAATAGAAGACTCATTAAATGCCCATACTAGGGTTGAGCCACAACCCTAGCTAATGGGTCTAGCTACTCATAATCAAAGAGGAAATCAAAGATTTAGATTAAATATAACCCATAAAAAGTAAATACAAGATTAAAATCTAAGATTAATTGTTAAATATATTCTAAAATTACTCAAAGAGGCTAAAAACGGTTGTTCACGTGCTCTACAAAACAACAGATGACTTAAAAATCGGAAAAAGAAGTATTTATACACAACTAAATTTTTCGGACAAAATGCCTCTACAGAGGTTCCGCTGACAGTGAAAAATGGACCGTTGCAGCGCTTGATTACTGCGGTCATGCAAAAGCAAGCGAGGACCGCGGGTTTTCTCTTTTTAGTTGGTTCTGAGCTTAGGACCACTGGGATCGGAAAAATGACCACCATAGCACTTCTCCTACGCAAAATATGAACGCGAACCACGGTCTTTACTTTGAGCTCCATAATGAGTTCTCTGATTCTCTCCTCTACTAAGGGCGATAAATTGACTGCTGTCACGCAAAAGCACCACGGGCAGCGGTAACTTGCAAGCCAAAAGTTGTAATTCTCTGAACCTTGCCACCGTTGAGAGTGTAATCAAGACCGCCTCAGCCCTGGACCCTCCGCATCCGCATCTGATTTTCTGATGTTGGTTCCCTTTTTGACTGTGCTTTGAACTTGTGCAGGTTTCACTCCTTTTTAAGCTGGTTTTGACTTTCTTGTCTCTTTTTAACCAAACACTGCAAACAAGCACAACATGTTAGCTTTCGAGAATACTTGTACACACTTTTACTCCAAAACTTAAGCAAAAAAGAGCATAAAATAAACTAGAATCCCTAGTTATCACGAGCCCTGACGGCAAAACATGTGCGTATGTATCAACTATTTAAAGAAAGCATTCTTAGGGGTGTGCATTCGAATCGGTTTATTGTTGAATCGAATTGATTATTTGTTACCGGTTTATCGATTTCAATTTCGATTTCGAAATTTCTTATCGATTTCAATTTTGATTTTGTCCTCTTCGGTTATCAGTTTATCGACAAACCGATAAGATATACTAAAAAGACAAAAAAAATTTACCCTTATTCTATAATACCCTTTTCTTTACCCTAAGTCCCTAACCTTATTATTTCCTCTACCACATTCAAGGAATGGTCATATTTAAACCTCAAGGGAATGAAGTTCAAATTAATGGAAAACAGAATTAGCCATGATGATGTATTTTGTTTTGCTTTGTTTTTTATACCGTTAAAGTGTTGGTGGCAGACATTTGATCCCTTACTTTAGTTTCGTTGCATGTGCTTGTTGACATAATTTTTATGTTATAAACGGTGTTTGTCTTATTTTAGCTTTTTTTTGTCCATATTAGTTAGGCGTGTTTATAGCGATATACTTTCCGTGGAATTCGGTAAATTTTCTTATTGATGTAATCGATAACCAAATCGATAAGCCCCAAAAATCGATAAATCGAAATTGAAAAAACCGAAACCTTATTGAAATGATAAAGATAAGCATATGTATAAATCGATAATAGATAAGTAATTATCGATAAGGGTCAAAATCGAATCGATAAATCGAATGCACACCCCTAAGCATTATGGTTACCTCAAAGATACTTTGTGTCTCGTACGAGCTCTACCCTTACAATCCTACGAGAAACGGCTTAAGAGCCAAAACATAGAAGCACCCCGAATAGTCGGGGACTGTCATCGAAAATCCGAAATCATAAGACCTCAAATAGGCACCTCTTCAAAATAAAGGCCAAGGCCAATATTCTCGGGGACTAACTTCTCGAACAACTTCGGAAAATTATCGGGAAACAAGTCTAAGTGACATACCCGAAGGCTACGACCATACTAAAGACTACGGTCATATAAAGGCTACAACCAAATAATGCGGCTCAGAGAGGTCCGACTTCTGCTAAATTAAAGGCCTTCAAACACTTTGTAAAAACCGGTAAAATTATGCTACCCTAGGCAAAAGCAAAATACAAAGGGCTTCGATAAATTTAACCCTAAAAAATTCCAAGGTTTTCGATAACATTGGCCTTCAGAAATACCTCAAGAGGTGTTCGGTTATGTTTACACAAACAAATCACTAATAAGGTTCCAATATGTCAAACCTTCGAAAAACCTACGGGCGAAAGAAACGCATGCTAAGGCATAATTAAAATTTCACTAAGTCTTTTAAGCCGAAATGAGGGAAAAATTATCTAGCCATTCTAAGAGGCCAAGGGCCAACTTAAAAAGCCCAAGGGCCAACTTAAGAGCCTAAGGGCCGACATATAAGAGCCTAAGGGCCGACCTCGAAAGGCTTAAGGGCCAAAAACTTATAGTCCGAGACTCTGCTTTCATTTTGATCCAGACTCAAGGTTCACAATATCCTGAGCTCATAACACTTCAATTTAAACTCAGCTCAAAAATTATTATACCAATAGGTAAATATCTAGGGGTTTATAATACCCCGAACCAATCCTCGGACTATTCATTCAAACGAAGTTTTCCATAAATAAAGGAAATGTTAAAACCAGCACTAACCAATGACGAGATAAAAGTTCCCTTCGTACCTTTAAAAGATGATTACAGGAAATATTTACACAAGGGAGGCGTACAAGGAAACAAAATAAAGTAACCTAAAACTATTTTGGGGTCACATCCTTAGCAGCTACATCTTCAGGAGTCACATCTTCAGGAGCCTCGCCCTCGGGGGCTTCATCCCCGTCTCCTTCACTCTCAAAGACACTGGCTGAATCATCTTCATTGGAAAGTAGAGTGGCTGCCTCTTCTTCCAAAATCTTCTCTGCTTTAATATCAGCTAAAAGGTCGAATCCGCGAGCATGTATTTCCTCGAGGGTCATCCTCCGGGATTGTCGCCTAGCATGGTCAAGGGCACTTGATAACTTAGCCTTCGCTGTAGAAGAGATATTATTTACTCGAGCATTATCTGCTTCGGCATCGGCTCGATACGAGTTTATAATTGCCGTGGCTTCGGATTTGGCCTTGACCAGCTCAGCAGCAAATCTGGCTTTAAGCTCCTCAATTTCGAGGCCTTGAGCTAGGCTCTCCTCCTTCGCACCTTGAAGTTTGCATTCGAGCAAAGCTAACTGCTCTTTTAAAGTTTCCTTCTCAGAGGCGAGATCGTCCATACCCTGCCTCTACCTCAAGGCCTCGGATTCTTTCATCTTAAGCTCCTCCCGAAGTTGCGCCTCCAAATCGGCCTTCTGATGGAACTACAAAATTAAAAGTGTTAGCCTCCTAAATAAAACAAGTACGTAATAGACCCTCAGGAGCCATATTACCTTCTTAACATACTCGGCTCGACCTTGGTACGCCTGCATCAACTTGACTCAAAGATCATAGATCTCCACCTCTTTCTTATTATAGAGGGCTTTGACAGCGTCCCTCTCCTACAAAGTCTTCTTAAGTTTAGCCTCGCATCGAGCAAGATTGGTTCGAGACTTGGAAAATGCCTTTTTATGGAGCACCACAGCCTTCATAAAAAAGTAGGGAAGATAGATTCAGAACAACTAAAACAAAGGTTCGGGGCCTCATCAAAAATTAAAGAAGCATCGGGTTCAGGGCCATCTTCGAGCCCTACGAGACATTCTTGAAAGATTTTATGCCCTTCATGGCTTGCTTCCACTTCAAAAAACCTCATATGCAGAGCCTCTTGGATTTTTCTCTCGGAGAACTCAGGGCCAGGAGGTGAATCATCCACGTTGATTACCCCGAGTGGTCCACTGGGGTATTTTATTTTATTTGAAGAGGTTCGGGGTTAGGTCACTCGTCCTTACCCTCATAATGATCTCCTAAGCAAGGCGCCTTCTTTCTGGATGATGGTTCGGGAACTTTGTTTGAACTCCCTTCGGAGATTTCTTTGGCTTTGGAATGAGCCACATTAACCGCTACTGGTTCGATGGGTTTTGAACCATCGACATTGTTTCTTTTATGGGTTACCAGCAGGTAGTCATCATCTTCATCTTCCTCCTGATCTCGAAGATGGTGGGCCGTTTCCAAAGATAAGGTCATTGTATCGGCCTTAGGCCTTCGAGCCACACTTTTCTTTGGCTTCAGGGGATTTTTAGATGACCCTCTCCTTATTTTTCTTTCTTTATGAGGCTTCGGAACCTCCATCTCATCAGCTGGGTCGGCCTCAAATCAATAACGTCTCCAAGACCTATATGAAGCCGAGATCAGTATCCCCTAATAGAAATACTGAAAATCAAACAAGAGAACTCACCATGGTTTTTGGCCTCCCATCAACCCTTGGCTAGATCTCGCCAGCAGCGCTCCGAGTAAGAGGAGGCAGAAGCCAGGTTTTGGACCCAACCCTCGAGGTTCGGGACCCCACTAGGAAACCAAGCGGAAGTTGCACCATTGTAAAGAGATTAGACCAATGAAAAATATAAAGTCGGGGAAAAGAAAAGGAAGTACGGTATAAACCTGCTATATACTCACGTTTCATGTTTCACTCCTCGGGGAACGATATCCAATTAGAAGGAATCAGATCGAAGGTCCTGACTCGTACAAATCAGCTCATCCACCCGCGGTCTTTATCCTTGTCGATACTAGAGAAGAGAGATTTTAAAGATCGGCGTTGTAATTTTATCAAGCCCCTACGATAAAGTAGGGGACTGTACAATCTGATCAGATGATCGAGGGTAAAAGACATCCCCTCGATTTGGTTCAAAAAGAACCTGATTAAGTAAATGATTTGCCAAAAGGAGGGGTAGATCTAGCCGAGCGTCACTTGGTATCATTGGCAAAAGTCGAGGATAACTAGATCTATGGGATCGTGTGCCGGAATTGCAAGGCCCAATGTAAATGTGTAAGTATATATGCTCAAGTACCCCACTTTATATGTGGTGATATCCACCTCAGAGGAAGGAATCACTATTTCTTTATTGTCCCATTTGCAATCCTCATTTACTTGCTTGAGCTTGGCCTTGGTCACCAAACAAACATATCGATACATGGGCTTGCATCGGCCTAGTATCGAAACAAGTTTTTTGATTTTGAAATCGGATGTTATCTCACACGACAGGGGGATGCATTCCTAGATACGAGGTGGCACTACCGGTTTACTCTTGGTCGATCAAGAAGATGAAGGATCTTTTTCCTTTTGAGGAATAGCTTTAGAAGTTTTAGCCATCACTATGAGGTAGATCCAAAAAGATGAGGCATATTGTTAGTAAAGAGAAGGGAAAGCTTAAGGAAATTGACAAAGGCTAAATGAGACTTTTAAAACAATGTGGGAATAAAGTTTGTAAGGTTGTGGGATCAATCTATTTATAAAAGTCATTTAAGCGTGTTGAGGAAGCCAAAAGGTCGACCGTAATCCACCTTCAATTAATTATTTTGGGAATCATACAAAAAGCAACTTTTCAGTCACTTCAACCGCTTATGTCATGATGTTGGCATCAGGATCAAGGCATCGGGAATTAATTTGTCAAAAATCATAAAGGGAAGCCTACAAGTAGAGTTCGAGCAAACACTCACTCGACTATTAAGCCAAGGGCTACCCAAGTTTGAGCGAATTCTCACTCAGGGACTATCTATAAAGCCTAAGGGATAACTTTATTTCGAGTTCAAGCAAACACTCACTCGACTATTAAGCTTAAGGTCTACTCGAGTTCTAGCGAAAACTCGGGGACTATCTATAAAGCCTAAGGGCTAACTTTATTTCGAGTTCGAGCAAACACTCACTCGAATATTAAGCCTAAGGGCTACCCAAGTTCGAGTGAATTCTCACTCGAGTACATCTATCAAGCCTAAGGGCTAACTTTATTTCGAGTTCGAACAAACACTCACTCGACTACTAAACCCAAGGGATATCCAAGTTCGAGCAAATTCTCACTCAGGGACTACGAAAAGATTTAAAGATTAACTTCATTTCGAAATGTTGCTATCACCCAACTCGAGCTCGGGGATCATGATGTTCGAGGTTCGTATTTAAGCTTAACTCGAAGATTAATGAGAACCTCAAGGGGTACTATATTAAAAACCTAAGGGTTTATTATGTTCTGAGCTCGATATTTGGGCTAGCTATTGAAACCATCCTATCAAAGTCTTATACGGATAAAGATAGAGCAAAATTCAGCACAAACCAGAAGGGATACAAAAGGATCCTTTTTTGCTTCCAAGAAATATTTACAAATTACAGCTACGACACATAAGAAGGATGCTTATACATGAACAAAAAAAAACAAAAGTCAAAGAACCTAATCCACTTTAAAGATTATGTCCTCGGAAGCATCGTCTTTCCTCAAAGGCATCATTCCAGATCTCTGGGAACGTATATATGGGGCAGTTTGCCTCGATAAAGGTAATTATATATCCAGCAGCCGGAATCGAGCATTCTGATGAAGTTTTGGGCCACAATACATCAAGAAAGAATAGGCAAAAGGAAGAGGCCAAAAAGGGGTGCAAGATGCACAAGCAACATTCCAAGAGTGGTCACCCCTGAACTCTGTTCCGGTGTGGGATGCAAAAGTTAGCAGATGATAGTGCCACCTCATTCCATGGAAAGCAAAGAGAATGAAGCGCCACACCAGGTTGAAGATAAAAGGAGATGAGCAGTAGTGTAAGGTCCGCATATCTTCTGATACGGAAGGGATCCGGTTCCTTTCTCCCATTGTCTCGAGCTGAAGTTTTGAAAAAGGAAGCCTTGGTGTAACTGGTAAAGTCGCTACCATGTGACCTTGTGGCCATCAGTTTGAACCATGAAAATAGGTGATTAGAGAAAGAGGTAAAGAAGGGAAAGGACTAAAGGTAGATGAAGAAAGAATAAGTGTAGTTATCGTCCAGCAAAGCAACCTCCAATTTATAGAAAGCCGACGACGGAACCGGCGCCGCAAGTGACCAACAAAGGCTAAAACGTATTTAACGTTCTGGGGAAGCACACTAACATAACATTTTTGGTCACTTCAAACGCCTACGTCACAATCATGATATCATCACAAGTGGTTTGGGAGATTTGAGGTTGAAATCGCTTCATATCATTTCATTTTAAGAAACGCGAAGACTATCTGTATACGGTCAAAATCAGGGAGCCCGATTTCGAGGTCTTAAATTGGGCTATGAGTCCGAATTCGGGCAAATCGAGATGGAGGTCGGACCCAGCTGAGGTACACATACCTTGAGGAAGCTGATCAAAGGCCTGGCATGACCTACATCAAGAGCAGCATAATCTCGAAGTCAATCAAGAAAGAGCGGGAATTTCTCAAGGGCATAAATTAAAGGATAATATTTTTACGAAATGGTACAGGTCCGTACTAGGTTGTTATACACCTGTACCAATAAAATTCTTTACTAAAATTGGGAATGTACTATTTTGGGGTTTTCTCCTCCTATATAAAGGGGACCCCAATCATTTTGTAAGGATTATCTGATATTATTCATTGCAATAGAACATTCTACTCTTCTTGTTTAACTTGTTCCACAATTATTCCTCAGCTTTATTGTCTTTACTTTATTGCTCATACTTTATTATTCTTAGCTGACCTCGAAATCCCTGAGATAATCGAGCTCGAGGCCCCTATTGCTCCAACAACACTTATTTGGTTCACTTTTTCTTCTTACTTAAGCTTAATATTACTTATACAATCACTAGCATTGGAATATATCACATATCTTTAAAACCACAAATTATCTTTAATTGTTACTCACATTTTTCGAGGTAAACAACTTGAATGACTGTGCTTTCAGGGATTTGTGTTTGCACAGGAAAAGGTAAGGAGAGGTGGGGGCTAGGAAACCAGATATAGCGAGAAGATGAGCTGGGTTTAGTTCTTAAGAGAGAAAGAAAAAAATACCCATTTTAAAAATGAGTTGTCGATGTATTGTTTAAGGGTATTTAAGGTAAAGAGTGTGTGTGTGTGTGTCTATATATATATATAAGGAGATAGTTATTCGGAATCAAAGAGCTCTGGATACATAAGTAATATAAATTTGGATGAAAATCTTGAAAAGAGAAATGAATGGTATGGAAAAGAGGATAAATAACATATATTGGGGGAGTTCACTTATGTTTCTTTAATATATTTTATTTATACATATGTGTTTTAGGTTGGGTGGGGTACGTTGTACTTTAATTGCTTCAATATTTATTATATTGAAAATAAAAAATAAAAAATAAAAAATATGGAGTAGAAAAATTTTGCATTGAAAAGTTGAATTTTATCAATTGAGACTTTTGTGTAAGCATTGAAAGTCTTGTGATTTTTGTGTAAGAAAATATAATTATGTGACTTTGAAAGGAAAAAATTATTGTTATTGATCATTTGTGAAATTTACCCTTGGTCTCCAGACTCCTTTAAATACTTTATTTATATCTCTCCCCTAAAATGATCTCGTCAATATCAATTGGCAAACCATCATAATAATTGGTGCGTCGGCACCTATTTTCTCTAAAATCGGATTACAACCAATTGCATAGTTGTATAGATTTGCCTTAAGCGACCAATCTAATAGAACCCATAGCAGTTTCAGATGGCTAAAACAAAGAACGAGCTCTATTAGTAGCATAACTTACAAACACACAACACCAAAAATACAAAAGTTAAATAGTCGCAAGTAAGCTATTTTTTCCACCACATTAAGGCTCATGCTCATGGACACATGAAGAGGGTGCGATATGCATAGAGACCAAGTGAGGCTGACACTTTACAGGATAACCGAGCATAGATTATTCTTTATGCTCAATCTTGCACTCATAATGCCAGACACTTTCTCTCATTCATATATAAAGAAGCTTCACACTCATCCGAGGAAATATTCAAGCATGTTATTGGTAGTTTCTATCATCTATGACCACGAATATAGTTAACAAAGAGGTATATAAGTTGCTCCTTTTTTAGGGTTGTCGCGGAGAGCATATTTTCTCATACTAATTTCTACTAAACCTTTGCAGAGTTCATTCTCCACGGAGCTCCATGTAAATTATTCTGGCAAACAAAAGTATTAGTGTATTGGGAAAAATTGAGTTTATATATATTGAAGTGATTGAAAGATGACATGTCATGATACGCAGGCTGGTCAAAGAATGATGATCAGCAAAGAGGCACGAGTTACAACAGGAGTGAGCAGAGACACGAACATAGATTCAAAACACTCAATGCTTGTACCTATTTAAGCCCAAAATCAAGAAGAATGAATCTGACATCACAAAAGAGTACGGATACAGTATTTAATAAGCATTAAATACTGAAAACGTTAGAGAATCTGTATTGAATTACAATGATTATGTAACGTAGCGTTAAATATCTTTAATTGTCTATAATGGCCTTATTATAACAAAGGCAAAACGTATATCTAAGAAATAGCTATAAAAAGGAGAAGACTGATCATTTGTAAGGACACGAAACACTATTGGAATATACTGACTTATTTTGCTTTCTTCTGTTCATCTTATTATTGGCATAATCAAATTCCATTATTCATTTCTTTGATCATCAGTAACCAGAGTTCTTCCAAAATAAAGCTTTGACCGAAATTCTACTTTTTGGTTAAACAAATTAGTTTCGTTATCGGGAATCTGATAATCTATTCTTTCTTAACCTAACCTTTTTTTGTTACATCAATAACCATGTCAAATGTTAACGATAACACCCAAGGAAACCAAGGAAATCATCAACTCCAGGGGGACCTACAAGATGATCGCACCCCGATCTCGCCTTGGCGGTCTCGAGAAGGCACTCCTGATGAATCTCACTCAAATGCAAATGCTCAATTTGACAACGATGAAGCCATCAATGAAGCTTTGCAAAAGCTAATCGCTCAACAGGTCAATAAAGCTCTTGAGGCCTTTGCCAGCCAGTTACTTGTTGCACCACCAACACCAATTCCAAATAACAAAACTTTGGAAAACCCTAGTTCCGGGCTTGCTAATTCAGGCAGTGGTGGAATCCCCAACGAGTCACGAGATGGAGAACCAGGTAACTTAGTCAATTCTGATTTACAAAATTTAGTATTAATATTGCAGAAACAGCTCAAGGAGCAAAGTGATCGTATAGAGAAAATACCTAGAGTACCGCCTGTAATCAAAGGGATAGATATGGACAAGTATTCACAACAACCTTGGAAGCCAAGTGCTGCTCCTTTCCCAATTCCAAAGAAATTCAAAATGCCTGATTCCAAAATATGGTGGAACAACTTATCCACGAAACCACGTGACTGCATTCACAACTAGCGTAAAAGGCAACGTCTTGACCAAACAAGAAATTGAATCAGTGTTGGTCAAAAAAATTGGTGAAACACTCACTAAGGGAGCATTAACATGGTATTCTCTTTTCCCCAAAAATTCAATAAATTCTTTTGCTGATCTTGCAGATTCATTTATCAAAGCACATTCGGGAGCTCAAAAGTCGAAAATAGAATGGAGGATATTTTCAAAATCAAACAAGGGGACTCAAAGTTGCATAGAGAGTTTGTGGATAGGTTCCAACACGAAAGAATGACGTTACCACGTGTTCCAGATAATTGGCCAGCTATAGCCTTCCTTAGTAATTTGAATGAAAAAATCTTAGAAGCCACGAGTCGACTCAAGGAAAGTCTTTATGAATTCCCAGCAACAACATAGAATGGCGTTTATAACATGTATAACATGAAGCTAAGGATAGAAGAAGATATTATCTCACGATCTCAAAAAGAGGAAAAGGTGAGTTCGAGACGGGCAGAAACAGAAAAAAGGCCCGGTAAAAACATATATGAACCATATATGGGCCCAGCTAGAAAAGATTCAAGACCAAAACATGACAACTCAAGTTACGATCATAGATCGAGGAATAGAGAGTCGGGCTCATCATCAAGGTTTGGGAATGATAGTAACACACGAGAGTCGCGGGATGATGATAGAAACTTGAAGGCAAGATTTGGTGGTTATAATTTTAGTGTAAGCACTTTCGAGCTCATAGTTGTTTTAAGAAGCATGAGTGATAAAGTGCGGTGGCCAAAAGAAATGAGATCAAATCCAAACAGGCACAATCCTGATCACTGGTGCGAATTTCACAACGATCATGGTCATAAAATGGCAGATTGTAGGTTGCTACAAGGTGAAGTTGATCATCTGTTGAAGCAAGGATATCTCACCAAATTATTCAGTGAGAAAGGTAAACAAGCATACATGAAGAATAGGCAGGAGCCCCCAAAACCGCCTTCTCCTAAAAAAACTATTAATGTTATGAGCGAGGTGAAGAAATCAATGGTGTGACATACACAGCAACCAATAAAGTTTCTAAAGTCACAATTACCCATGGAAGCGGGTGTGACATATCTTAGATGAAGAAAGTATTACGTTTGATGATGCAGATGCAGATGCGTATGGCATATTAACTCCACATAACGATGCACTGGTAATATCTCCACTTGTACATGATGCTAATGTGAAATGATTTTTGATTGATCCATGTAGTTCCGTGAACATTATTCTGCTAAGAGTACTACACGAGATGCAAGATGAAGATAAATTAGTACCAAAGGCACATACTTTGTTTGGATTCGACAATTCCAGCGTCGTGACGAAAAGAGAGGTAATCTTACTACATTCGCAGAAGGAGTTGTCAAAGATACAAAGTTTTAGGTGGTAGAGATGGAGATGGCTTACAATATGATTCTCGGAAGACCATGGATCCACGAGATGGATGTCGTTCCATCGACCTTACATCAAGTTATTAAATTTCCATCACCATGGGAAATATGTCAAATCCGTCGGGATCAACAGACATCCAGGAGCATCAACTCTATAGCAGATTCAAGTACGAGAAATAAAGAAAAATAGCAGTTACAGAGTCCAGTTGAGGATACCACAACACAAACCTCAACTGAACACGGGCAAACAGATGTGGACTCAAGGCCCAATTCCATTCAAGAACCAGAGTGAAGAACTGGAGGCTGTAGAATTATTTACACAATGGCCTGAAAGGAAAGTCTACGTAGGGGCCAATCTAAGCCAGGACATGAAAGGTAAGTTGATTGAATTTTTGAAAACTAACATGGATTGTTTTGCTTGGTCCCATTCTGATATAATAAGAATACCACCGGAGGTAATGACTCACAAGTTAAATGAAGACCCATCATATCCACATGTCAAACAAAAGAAGAGAAAGCAAGGAACTTTCAAAAATCAGGTGATTCAAGATGAGGTCCAAAAATTATTAAAGATTGGGTCTATCCGCGAGGATACAACCAAATCAAAATGGATCCTATAGATGAAGAAAAAACATCATTTATAACAAACAAGGGGACTTACTGTTATAAAGTAATGCCTTTCGATCTCAAAAATTCTGGTGCAGCCTATCAAAGACTGGTGACCAAAATGTTACAAGAACATTTGGGAAAAACTATGGAGGTCTATATAGACGATAGGCTCGTTAAAACTCAACATTCAGGGGATCATATATCGCATTTGTCAGATACGTTTCAGATCTTGCAAAAATTCAATATGAAACTAAATCCTGATAAATGTGTATTTAGTGTTGCATCAGGTAAGTTTTTGAGTTTTCTTGTTTCTAACTGTGGTATTAAAGTGAATCCCGCACAGATTAAAGCCATTGAAGAAATCCCTAACATGCTTACAAGTAAAAAGAAGTGCAGAGGTTGACAGGAAGAATTGCAGCCTTGGGGAGATTTATTTCCAAATCATCAGAAAAGTGTTGTAAATTCTTTTCAGCTCTTAAAAAGAAAGATCAGTTCGCATGGAAAGAGGAGTGTCAACAGGCAATCAAAAATTTAAAGGCATACATGTCAAATCCGCCGTTGCTCGCAAAACCAAAGGCTGGAGAAAGATTGCTCATCTATCTTGCTGTCTCAGAAGTAGCGGTGAGTGTTGTCTTAGTTCGTGAAACCAAGGTAAACAATCTCCAATTTATTATGTCAGCAAATCATTATTAGATGCGGAGACGCGGTATCCTCAATTAGAAAAGCTTGCACTTGCACTAATCATAGCATCAAGAAAACTAAGGCCTTATTTTCAATGTCACCCTATTGTCGTAGTAACTGCTTATCCATTACGCAATATAATACACAAGCATGATCTATCAGGTAGATTAGCCAAATGGGCTATAGAATTAAGTGAATATGACATTATTTACTAGCCTAGAACCGCGATAAAATCTCAGGTGTTAGCAGTTTTTTTGACTGATTTTAGCCACAAGATGCAATTAGAAGCAGAAAAAGAATTACATGTGTTCAACAGGTCTAATCTAGGAATTTGGACTTTATTTACTGATGGCTCATCTAACGTGAAGGGAGCAGGTTTAGGAATTGTATAACTAACAATGAGGAAGAGTACTGCAGGTTTGGAACTGGCACGAGAACTTGGCATTAATCAAATTGTAATCAAAAGTGATCCGCAGCTCATAGTTAACCAAATACTGAGGACTTATACAGCCAGGGAGGCACGAATGCAGCAATACTTAGAAAAGGTACGGGATTTGATTTGACAATTTCAAACCTGGAAAGTCAGACAGATACCAAGAGATGAAAATGTCGAAGCAGATGCCCTAGCCAATCTTGCATTTGCGTCAGACGTGGCGAGTATTGAAAGTGCTTCTGTAATTCATTTATTTCATCGGTACTCGATCTAGACAAAAATGAGGTAAATTTCAATAACTTAACCTGGTATTGGAGAAACGAGATTGTCGCTTTTTTGCAGTATGGAACCGTCCCTGAAGACAAGAAAAAAGCTCACGTGCTTCAAACAAAAGGTTGCTCGATATTGTTTAAAGCAACGCAATCTTTATCGAAAAATGTTCGGTGGCCCCTTAGCAAGATGCCTCGGGCCTTCTCAAACAGAATATGTAATGAGAGAGATACACGAGGGGCATTGTGGAAATCACGTAGGAGGAAGAACGCTGGTAAGAATCATGATTAGAGCAGGCTATTATTGGCCTAAAATGGAATAAGAAGCGGAGAATTTCGTGGCTAAATGTGATAAGTGCCAAAGATATGGTAACAACATGCATAGACCTGCAGAACTGTTACATCCGGTCATTGCACCGTGGCCTTTTATGAAATGGGGAATGGATATCGTGGGTCCATTACCACAAGCAAAAGGACAGGTAAAATTTCTGCTTTTACTCACTGATTACTTTATTAAATGGGTAAAAGCAGGAGCATTTAAACAGGTACGGGAAAAGGAAGTCAGAGATTTCATTTGGTGAAATATCATATGTTGATTCGGTGTGCCAAAGGAAATCGTGTGTGATAATGGCCCACAATATATAGGCACACAAATCACAGAATTTTTTCAAAGCTGGCAGATCAAAAGGATTACGTCCACGCCTTACCATCCGGTGGGTAATGGATAAGTTGAATCAACAAATAAAGTCTTTGTCAACAATTTGAAGAAACGATTAGAACAATCTAAAGGCAAATGGCCAGAATTGCTACCTGGTATTTTATGGGCATTACACACGACATCAAGAACAAACACAGGTGAAACACCATTCTCAATGCTGTACGGAGCTGAAGCCTTAATTCCGGTTGAGATAGGGGAACCAAGCACGAGGTATATGCAAGCGTCAGAAGAATCTAATAAAGAATAAATGCGCATAAACCTTGACTTACTTGAAGGAAGAAGAGAAGCTGCATTAATAAGAATGGCAACACAAAAACAAGTCATAGAACGATATTATAATCGAAAGGCACGACTAAGATTCTTCAAGATTGGGGACTTCGTACTCAAGAAAGTTTTTCAATCCATAAAGAGGGCTAATACGGGAATATTAGGTCCAACATGGGAAGGACCTTATAGGATTCATGGTATTGCGGGAAAAGGAGCATACGAGCTGGAGACAATGGATGGCAAGATATTACCTTCACATTGGAATGTCGTTAAAAAGATACTATTTCTAAGGAATACCCACGATCAGGTATCCTCATTTTAAAATTCTATTTTTATATTATTAAAATTTTACTAATGATTTTAGATGATAGGCAAAAAGTTGATCCGTACTAAATGATGAATCACGACCTGCAAGGCACGTGGAATAAATTAAAATTCCCGGCCTAGGGTTACACCTATTCTGATAGAAATTGATACGGGTTAAGCAGTCTTTATTTATAATTGTACCTCCGAGTCCCGTGTGTTTTATTTCTTTATAGGAAGAGGACCAAACAAGAGGAGTAATCAAGTTCTCGAGACTTCATACTTCAAAGCTCAAATACTTTGGGGACTATATAATATACATAGACATATGTATAAAGAAGGCAAAGAAGAAACTTGAAAAGTTTACTCATTGAATGAGTCAAATGAAAAGAAAAAGTCAATAAAAGTCAAAGAAAGCCACGAGCTAAGGCCAAAAGCAAAACCTTATTATAGTTAGGTTAAAGGCAATGTACATGTATTGAAATAGGTTGTAAATAAAAACCTTGTATTTAATATACATGTACTGAAACGAGTTATTACATAAAAACCTTGTGTTTTATTTTCTTTTGAAAATCTGTTGTAAGGAAAACCGTTACGAAAAAGTTATATAAGTTATTTAAATACATGTAAAGTGTTATTTAAAGCTTGACAAAGTTCAAATAAAAACTTGTCGAAGTTATTCCAAAAAACGTATGTATTCCTATTTCTTTTATAGTACACTAATACCATTATGAAGTTGAGACATCTTCTTCATTAAGTGTTGAAATATAAAAGGGCCCTCTTTTATAAAATTCATGATTGATTCAAGTATTCATGAAGTAAAAAAAAGGCATTTTGCAAAATAAAAATGCAACTTATTCAGTAATTTTTTAAAATATAAAGGCAATAATAAATAAGACCGAAGTTCAAAAATAGCCACAAAAACTTCTTAAAATTAAAAAAGCATAGACTAAGTATGAACTTAGTCATAAACTAAGAGTTTCTTATGCAAAATGCCCCGAAAAAGGTTCGGGGACTTAATGTTTTCAAACCCTGAAAAGAACCAAGGGTTACCACCATGTTTCACTAAAGAAAAAAAAAAGCACACATCATTGACTTGTCACTGAGGAGTTGAAGAAGGATCCAAAGCAGGATCATCAGCAGGAGCAGGCTCAACTTGACTCAAAGGAATTGGAGCACTCACTCTACCCATATCATCTCCAATGTTTTCAGAAGTTTCAGCCACGAGAGAAGGAAATTCTTGACACTGCTGAGTCTTTTCAATAGTCTCTTTGATTTTGGCCAACTCAGACTCCAAATTAAAATTCTCCTGGCTAACTTCAACAAGGGTATCATGGCGAGAATTTAAAAATGCCCAACTCACTTCAATTGCGGATTTGTCTTCAAGGATCTCGTAATCCCTTTCCCAGTCAGCGATTTCACTTTTTAGCTTCTCATTTTCAGCCAAGACAGAATCATAGGAAGTTTGAAGAGAAGCATTTGAACTCTCTAAGGAGCAAACTTTTTCAGAAGACTCCCGGAGGTCTTCTTGAGTTTGAGTCAAAGTCTACACGAGTTCACCAGCATATGCTTTTTTATTACCCAAGAGAGCCTTCAACTCTCTAATTTCTTTCACTTGCCTTGGAAAGTTGCTCGGAAAAAAGGTTTCCAGACGAGCCTTTTCCTTACCTGCTTGATTTGAAGAAGCTTTTTCAGCCACCAACTCTGAATTCAAAGCCTTTACCTGCTACTCTAAGGTATATTTACTTTCTTCTAATGTTTCCATTTCGATTTGAAGACTTTCACATTGTTTCTTCCAACTGTCTAGCTCCACTTGGTAGTCACGCACTAATTGCTCTGAGAGGGTAACCCTCTTCATCATCTCTGTGCCAATTAGATTGACCTAAAAAAAGTGGAGAAAAATGAGAACCCTGAAAATAGAAAAAGGATAAAATAAAGTTTAAGGGATACCTTTAAAGAAGCATACACTATATCGTTCATCAAGGTCAAAGAACTGCGGCTATCAAGCTTAGCTCTTTCAACTGGACCAATCAAAGGCTTTAGCCACACGTCAGCTTGACCTGATTTCCTTAAAAGTTTACCCTCAGCAGGAACTTCAATGGTGACTTGCCTCATAGTTGCACCCTTACTTGAGGAACCAACCTCAGTGTGATGAACAGTTAGAGGAGGAACTGTTGAGGGAGAAACTATAGAAGCAGTCAAAACAGCCTGGGGAGAAACAGTAACAGCTACGACCGGCAAATGAGGTATCAAAGGAACGGGAGTAGAAAAAGAAGCAAGGGGTGCTTCATCAGAAATCGGACCTAAACTTTCATTACCAAACCCGCGGTTAAAAAGCTACTCAATTGAATCATGAGCAGCAGCGAGAACACCATCATCGGGAATCACCACCGAGGCTTCAATAGACTCGGTAAGAGGAGTAGAACGAGGGGGATATGCTTCATCTTCAGAAATGATTCGTCTACGAGCTCGTGGACTTTTTACCAAGGAACCCCAATCTTTCTCTTCTTCAGACTCTTGGTCATCAACAACTTTTATTTTCGATGAAGAGCCCAAAATTATCTCTTGGGCCCTTTCCAAAGAAATACGAGAAGCTACGACCGCTTTAGCACTAATCCCTCAAATGACAAATCCTGATAAAAAGAAGGATTAAAATAAGTTCTGAAAAAAGCAATACTTTTTTAAAAAAAAAAAAAAACTGTTACCATGAGTTTTCACTTTCCAACCAAATCGTTGGGAAAGAGTCTTCCAACATATACCCTCCATTGGGGCTGTATTCAACAACTTTCCTACCCAACCACGGAAATTGGGAATTTCATCAATAATTATCATGGTTGCTGGAAAAGAGAAGGAAAATTAAGATAATGATCATCAAAATTGAGGAAAAAGGGTACGAGAAAGTTATTAAAAAAAATCTCACGTGCGAAATTCCACTTCTCGGGGAAGGGAACATTTTCATTACCCACTAAACCAACAGTGGGTGCAGCAACAAACCTGGCGTACCGGCCACGGTCTCTATCATCTTCTGGACTGACCAGAACTCTTTTGCTCCTTGACTCTAAAGTAAAAACACCTTGGCGAAAAAGTCTGGGAGAGTAAAGGTGAATTAAATAGGAGAAAGTAAAAGGCGCACCGACCATGTCAGTCAAATGCCTCAAACATGCAACAACCCTCTACAATATAGGGCCAATTTGACCTAAACAAACGCCAAAAAAATGACAAAATTCTAGGATAACCGGATCAATAGCAGGTTTGAATCCTAATATGAAAGGGTATGTATAAACAAAGGAAAATCCAGTTAAATAAGAGGTGATTCTTTGATTCGTATTGGAAATTATGATAGGGAAGTCATGACTCCAATGGCAGTCCTTACGGACCAAAGAAATTAGACCTTCAGTGATCGGAGTTGGGTAGATATCAGCACGATCTAAAGAAGACACTTGGTTTCTAAGGGACTCCCTATCATTGTAGAAAGATAGTTCCGTAGGAACTATTTCCTCCACTAAAGGTTCACGAAGAGGTTCATAGGGCTCCTTACCTCTAAAAGAGGACCTTTGAGAAAGAGAACCTTTAGTTCTAGAAGAGAGGCTGGAACTAGAGGAAGGAAGAGAAGAACTACGTATGGATGAAGACCCTAAATTACATTGTCTACCTCCTCTTCTGCTCCTACTAGGGGCAAGAGGAAAGTAATTAACTACGGGGACTCTCATAGGGCTAGGGTTTGATGAAGACATGACAATACGAGAAAAATAAAGAACAAAAATTGAATATTCTGAAAACTCTAAACTTTATGTGAGAAAGACAAAGATGAAAACGATATTTATACTAAGAAGCAACCGTCAAAGGAAAAGGGGCAATGATGGAAATATCATAATGAGAACTGTCGCTTTTCGTAATTTGTGAAGCCGTAAAAGAGCCTTAAAAAGCGCTGCAAAGTCGTAGAACCAATAAAAATATGCCACGTGTAATAAGCATTAAATGAAAGTGACAATTGAAACGTCGATTCTATAATAGCATTAATGTCGGCAAATATTCCTGCTTTAATAAAATCCACTTTCCAAATATTCAATTGATGAATAAATGGCAAGTGGGGAGACTATCTGTATTGGAAAAAATTGAGTTTATATATATTGAAGTGATTGAAAGATGATATGTCATGACACGAAGACTGGTCAAAGAATGATGATCAACAAAGAGGCACGAGTTACAATAGGCACGAGAAGAGATACAGACATAGATTCAAAAGATCAGTGCTCGAACCTATTTAAGCCCAAAATCAAGAAGAATGAATCTGACATCACAAAAGAGTACGGATACAGTATTTAATAAGCATTAAATACTGAAAACGTTAGAGAATCTGTATTGAATTACAATGATTATGTAACGTAGCGTTAAATATCTTTAATTGTCTATAATGGCCTTATTATAACAAAGGCAAAACGTATATCTAAGAAATAGCTATAAAAAGGAGAAGACTGATCATTTGTAAGGACACGAAACACTATTGGAATATACTGACTTATTTTGCTTTCTTCTGTTCATCTTATTATTGGCATAATCAAATTCCATTATTCATTTCTTTGATCATCAGTAACCCGAGTTCTTCTACAATAAAGCTTTGACCGAAATTCCACTTTTTGGTTAAACAATTAGGTTATTGGAAAAAAATTAATATACTTCTAATGTCGAATCAGGATCAACTATATGATCTAATTGATCACCATCCTCTCTTTTAGGTTCCATTTTGGGCAATATGCCCTTACCTTGTTCAAGAGAAAGCGAGGACGTTCTTTTAGCAATCAATCCAAACAAAAGAGAGTAACCTCTTGATTGATCGATCAATTTGATCGGAGTATGAAGGAGTTGATTTTCTCTTTGCATGTCACTTTCATCTTGAAGTAGCATACTGTCGTATTAGAGTTCGATTATAGTTACTTAAACTTATTTTTCCTTCCTATTTTCATTGTATTAGCTGTCTTTTAGCAACCATATTACCCAGACATTATAGTGTGCTCTGACTCTTTTTGAAAAAGTTATGATTAACACATCATTAATGATAAGCTTAAAGTATCACAAGTGTGAATCCCACTAGACTCAAAGCATCTAAGGAGAGAAAGACCTAAAGGTCGGATGCCAAACTCTTCAACCTCCACACAAAGTTCAAAAATCACAAGCGAAGCACATATTAGTTAACAAAGTTACCGATTCAATCACAATAAGTCACACAAACGGCGTGGTAATAGTCGATAAAGTCACTCTTTTATACCTGGATTTGAAAAATAAATTGTGTATTCAGATATTACAAAAATTGCTATTAACGATTAAATATGATTTCATATGTAGTTTTAAAGGTATTAAATTAAACTCGAATTTTTAAGAATTTTACCTCTTTATCGTCCTGCAATTTCATCTTTATTAAAATTTCATAGAAATCTGATTTCTTCAAATTCAAGCAATTTGTGAAAATCACATCTTTTTTCACATAACCATTCTAGTTGCACACGCGCCATTTAAGAGCAGTAGAGACCCAATACTTAAGGTTTTTAAATGGCGCGTGGGAGGTTTGTACGCGGCGTTTGGACGGCAAAAAAACAAAAAAAAAGAAAGTTAGCACGACGCATCCAACCTCCCACTTCCCCTATACCTTTTACACGGTACAAATCAAAATTAATCACCTAATTATCGAAAAATAGAACCAAAATTACCTCACAAACCACAACACAGGGAGAAAGAATCCCATTTTTTTTATTAAATATACTGCAGTAGACAACTTACATATATTGTTGTTTAATCAAATCAAACGCCAAACCCAGGAAAAGAAGACAAGGGCTTATATTGATACTGTCGATCTATTGACAGCTAATCATAAATCTTTGAGAAATAGTCTAAACATTTATGAATTAAAAGACAGTGGTGGGAGATGATTGGATGGAGGGTAAGCAGAAGTTGATGCAGAGAAGAGAAGAAGGGGGAGATGGCAAGAGCAGAAGCCAAATGGTGTTCGTACAAACGAACAACGATTGTTGTTTGTTCAATTAACATTTTTGTTGCTCTCTATGTGCTTCACTCTTACACTTCAGTATACATGTACACTACTCGCAATGATACCCAAAGGGGTAAGTCCTTATTTATGCCTTTTCTATTGCTTGTTCCCTTTTCTTGATTTTACCCATTTGGGGATTCTGTTTCTTTTTTTTGAAAATAAATGTTATTATGTGTATACAGCTTTTAGGTATACCCCAGATCAGGTTAGGAAAATGGACGAATCGAATCGAATAAGAAAACAACTAGAACCTGTGCAGCTTATTAAACTAGTAAGACCCTTTTCTGATGTCGGATATTTAGTTGTTTTTTTTTTCAAAAG
Source organism: Nicotiana glauca (assembly GCA_026770625.1). Taxonomy (NCBI): domain Eukaryota; kingdom Viridiplantae; phylum Streptophyta; class Magnoliopsida; order Solanales; family Solanaceae; genus Nicotiana; species Nicotiana glauca. The sequence goes on along the minus strand of MU705713.1, from coordinate 58,112 downwards.
CTTTAAGGCTATGGGCTTGATGAGGGATGTTTGTTTTTCCGGTGAAGATAAAGGGATTAAAGGAAGAATTTTTCATTGATGAAAAGGTGGTGCAAGTACCACAGCAAATTAAACAGAAGATAGCTGATGAAATACTAGCAACTTTGAGAGGTGTCAATGCCGGTGACAATGCAACAGCACAACGAGGTGATTATGCCTTCAGTTTCAGAGTAAATAGATCGATATTGGGCTATCTTTGTTACTAAAGCTGCATTGTTGAATCTTTTCATAGGATGTCCTTGTTGTTCAGTCTGTTGCCTAGATAATTGTGGACTTTCTATTATCGTGTCTTTTTCGTAATATTGCAAAATCTGGTAATAGTTGATCTATGCTTCATTGGGCATATAGAAGTCTCAGGTACATGTAGAAGGCTGAGACAGTACAAGTACTTCATTCCTTTTTGTGCCCATGAGATGTCACTATATAACTGAGCAAGTGGGACAAGGTGGATGAGACTTGGATAATATTTTTTCATAATCCACATTGATTTCATCGATAATATTATCAATATGGTATGAAATATATTTACAGTAGGGTGCAAGGCTTAACCTGATTCATCTAACAAGCCTGTCCAACTCTCTATACCAGAGGGTATCTTCCTTCTTTGCCAAAAGTATAAATGAGACTTTTTGCTGAACTAGGAAATGTCATGTTGGTTGAAGATTCAGATAAGAATGACAAGGCCAATGCTCATCAATCAAACTGAAGATCTATACAATTTATTTGCTATTTATTTGGAATGGTCTCTGAGGTGTTTTCTTTGGAAAATGATTGATGAGGCGAAAAATCATTTAGACCTACTTTTGAAGGTAGTTTGCTAAAGCATAATTGGAGTGGGTCCTAGAAGACTTGATATTCGGGGCGAAAAAAAGGTTCCGGACATATTCTTGGGACAAGTACATTCGGCATTGGCAAACTTTGATATCTCTTTAATAGGGATCCTATTTATTTGAATTCAAACCTTAAAAAGGGAAGTGCTAACTTTACCCGAATGAGTTTCTGCAGTCATTTAACTTTTTAAAAATGGTCGCAGTTATTTCTTAGTCATTTTTTATGGTCCAAGCACCCAGTTATTGTCAGTTATGCGAGCTGCAATATCAAGATGAGATCCGTTGGTCTTTGTTTATTTTTCACTCTTTAACCAAAACCACAATTGAAGTGACCAAATTGCTCAAGTTTTGTTGTTCTTTGCTCTTGGTAAAAAGACAATATATTAATTTGTAAGTTAAGTTGTAAAGTTATCTATGCTTGTGCTCCAAACTTTTAGTGTTCTGTTTTCGTGTTGGTCTCCAAGTGCTGGTCTTTTTGTTTTTCTTTTTGTCCTCTCCTGTGGTAAGTGGTCCCGGTGTCTTTTTTTTCATATGTAAGATATGCTGTGGCTATATTTGTAAGTGAAAGGTCATGGATAAATGAATGTGAACTTGCGTATTGTGCTTTCCTTCTTTTTTAAATAGGATGCTTAACATAGGAAGTAACTTCATCTTAGGATGTTATTCCTTTATTACTTATCAATAGAGATAGAAAAGGATGTCATTTCCTGATTCGTGGGTGCTTCTAGGTATAATTCCTAAATTTGGCTTATCTCAGTTTCTAGTCCTCTCATCTTAGTGCTGCAGAGTTCTTACCAGACGGACAGTACTCTCCCATGTGATTCCTTTTGCATCATGAAAAGATGTGCAAAAAGATTGAGAAGCCTAACAACCATTTTCTTCCCATGACATATTATTATGATTTTGAATGTCTCGTTAGTCGACCTTCATTACTAGTTTGTCATTACATCTTTCATCTATTTATTTATTGTTTATTCTATATATTCAAAACTCTTTGACCTTGTTTACTTTGCCTTTTCTAGATCTGGTCCAAGACGAACTGCGGTAGGAGATTTATTAAAACCTTAATAATCTAGGAGTGTCTTGAGGTAATAATCCTAGATTAATAATGTTCTCAGATCTCCTAATAAAAAGTATCTGAGGGGTTGGATAATTTTATTAGGTCCATGATCTCTGAGTTATCCTCATGTAAATTTGTCTTGCTACCACGATCCTTTACGTGTAGTTCTTGTTCAAAATTCCTAATGGTACCTCCCTTAGGGAGAGTGTGGCATGGAGAGATTGAGAAGCATCTGTGATCTTTCTCGTATTGAAAGATCATCTCCATGTATGGGATGTAGGGATTCATCTGAAATGGAAGAGGCGATTGTGTTTCTGTAATTTGGTTGCTGGAAGCATTTCTTTGTTTGAAAGTGATCGTGCTAGTTTTCTTTCTCCTTTTTTTCTAAAAAAAGAAAAGAAAAGAAAGATGTGATTGTGCAAGTTCTCTGTGATACTTAATTCTTTCAATGCATAAGGTGATAGAAGGAATTACAGTTATCTGGTTTTCTGATTTCAGGCTGGTATTATCTACCCTTCTTTTATCACTCCTGATTTTAAAGAGGCGTTGACCACTTGATTTGCTTTAGCGAGAATGGTTTCATACACAACTCTATCTCTTGCAGCTCGACAATACATCATTTTTTCTTTTGATAAGTATCACCCGTGTTTATGCATAATGCTCCAATTCGTCTCATCTCTATCTTCACTCCTCACCTTTTGATAACTTGAATGTTGGAGAAACTAATGATCTCAACCCAACTTTGACTTGCTTGATGAACGAATCCCTTTTGTAACTCAATTTTTTTTTATTTGGTTCCTTGTAAGTTTCTCTTCTGTTACCTTGCTCCTTGTATAGTCCAAGCGCTTCTTTAAAGTAGGCTAACACAACAACAACAAAAAACCCAATATAATCCCACAAGTGGGGTCTGGGAAGGCTAGTGTGTACGCATCCCTTACCTCTACATTTAAGAAGGCAGAGTGGTTGTTTTCGTTAGACCCTCGGCTTAGGAAAGCTAAAAGGAAAGGCATCAACAAGCAAACCAATCAAAAAACCGAAGTGAAAATACAAAACTAAGAGTAGATAATGCAATCAGAAAACCAAAACAAAAGCAAACAACAAGTAATAACAGAAGTCAAATACACAAATTACACTAAGTAATGTACTAAAGCTACTGTTACAAACAAGGACAACGCTTGGTTACTTAACTCTTTACCTTTATTCTCAACCTACATACCTCCTATCCATGGTCATGTCATCAGTAAGCTGGAGCAATTCCATATCTTGCCTAATCACCTCTCCCCAATTCGGCCTGCCTCTACCTCTCCTTAAGCCCTTCAAGGCCAACCTCTCGCACTTGCTCACCAGTGCATTTGTGACTCTCCTCTTCACATGCTCGAACCATATAAATCTCGCCTCTCGCATCTTGTCCTCCCCCTTGTCCTGAATAACTTCATTTCTATTTCTATCTAACCTGGTATGGCTGCACATCCATCTCAACATCCTCCTTTCAGCCACCTTCATCTTCGGGATATGGGAGTTCTTGACTAGCCAACTTCGTCCCATACAACATAGTCTTTGTCGGTCTGACCACCGCACTATGGAACTTATCTTTAAATTTTGTTGGCACATTCTTATCACACAAAACACCGAAAGTGAGCCTCTATTTCATCCAAACCGCCCCAAGTACAATGTGTGTCATCCTCGTCGATCTCCCTATTCCTTTGTATAACTTACCCAAGGTGCTTGAAACTTTCTCTCCTACGGTTGACTTGTGAATCAAGGCTCTATGTCTTCGTCCACTACCTGAGTCGCACCACTAAACTTGCACTCCAAGTATTGGTCCTGCTCAACTTGAAACTTTTCGACTCTAGGGTTCGCCTCCAAACCTCTAACCTCTTGTTAACACCGCATCGCCTCTTCTCAATCAATACAATGTCATCTGCAAAAAACATGGACCACGACACCTCCCTGGAATGTGGCGTGTCAGTGCGTCGATCGCCAGGGCAAATAACAATGGGCTCAGGGCTGACCCCTGGTGCAACCCCATCACAACTGTTCCCCTTCCCGTATCGTCAATCGAGTCTTAGCTCCATCATGCATGTCCTTAATAGCGCTAATGTATACAACAGAAACACCTCTAACCTCCCAACATCTCCACAGAACTTCCCTTAGCACTTTATTGTAAGCCTTCTCTAAGTTGATGAACACCATATGTAAATCTCTCTTCCTCTCTAATTCGATGAACACCATAACACGAAACTTTTTTTTTTTTTGATAAGGTAAATTGTACTAATCAAAAGGGAGAGAACTCCTGTATACAGGAAGTATAACTACACGAGATAATTAAATTGGCTTTGTGATATCTTTACATGTTATATTGCATCCAAATCTTGAACTTTATTCTCTTAAGCTCTGTTTCTTTTTTAGGTTGTGGCCACCCAACATTGACTACAAATCCAGATTCTTAACCTAACATCCTATCTTGAATCAAGCAAATTATTTTCATTTGCTACACAATCATAGACATTTTCCTCAAACCATGGCTTCCTTGGCACGATTCCTCTCCTCTGTGATCACCAAGGGTGGACTTTGTCAAATTGGAGGCAAATTCTTCTAAGATTCCTTCCTTGTATTTGTTGTCCACCAGTTTCAGCGCATCATTTTTCTTGGCAAGATTTAACATAGACTCCACACCTTCACTACACTACATTTATGTGTCGGCAACACCAATCAGACTATCCTTGTAACATAGTTGATACCATGTGAACATAGAGAGAAGGGAGTCTTATTTTTATTTTGAGAATGGTAACAAGAGAAGGGAGTCTTATTATTTTGGTTAAATACATAAAAGTTTTTTTTTTGGTATCCGAGAAATCCAACAAAGGCTAGTGGTGCATGGTTCGAAACTCGATGGACAATAGGCCCACCCCTATACCCTAAAAAAGGGGCTATATATATGGGAGTTTCCTTGAGGGATATAAAACAAAGGGTTATGCTATGCATTAGAGCTCTGACTTGGGAATTGTGCCTGTAGCCTTTTTTAAACTTTTAGCTCATCTTTTCGAGGCTTTTCCAAGTTATTCTCTTTTAACACGGATGATAAGTTAATCCTCATTAGAGGGGATTAATCTTTTGAAGGTGCAAATATTAGTGATGATCGACTCAGATGGTTTTATATCGCTGAATGCAGCAGACGTTTTACAAGCACAATAAAGGTTGACGAAAGCAACCTCCGGTGGATATGTTCAGTCCTATACCAAGCATCTAAGGGGACAAGGGATATACACAGAAGATGGGGAAGGAAAGAAGAAGTATGTCTCTCCAAGGTATATGAAAACTAGAACATCTACGGGCGCTTTCTGAGGGTGGAAACTTGGCTGGGAGATTGGAAGTCAGCCATCATTATTCCTGAATCAAAATATGGCGTCGGTTGGGTGGAGATTGCAGAGAGAATCCAATGTCATTTGGGAATTGAAAGTGCGCATTTAGAGCCCCACCTCCTCAGTTGAAAACTTACCCAGAAGCTGCAGATATTCAGAAATGGCCAGAGTCACCGCCAACTTTTTTTGGGGTAGAAGATAATCACCCACTTACCAGATGCCAAGTGGGCAGATTCAATGATGCTTTTAATCACACTCCGAAGACAGATTATTCACAAATGGTTCATATCCAGATGGAAGATGACTGCTGGACTGAAAATTACTCCTTTGGATCACAATCTCTTCCTCTTTGAGTTCCATCAAGGAAGGAGGCAACCAGAATCATGGCAGGGGACTGGTTTAGGAGCGGCAGACATTTATCTCTGGATTGGTGGTCACCGTCCTCTACTGGTAAAGTTGCAATATCGGAGAATATCTGGGTAAAAGTTTTCGGAGTTCCGTTACATGCGTGGTCGTTGGAAACTTTCAAGTTGATCGAGGTTCATTGGGGTGGACGAGGATACAAAAAACAGAAGCCACTTCTCCTTGTCTAGAATATGTGTTAAGAATACAGGGGTGAAACCTCTTGTGACTTGCCAGGTAAAAATTGGTGACGAGCTGTGAAATATCTATTTGATAGAGCCTCACGAAAATTGCAGCAAATATGGGGTTGCCGGCAAGGAGACAACGGTTAGAGAAGGCATGGTGTTAGAACCAGCGGTCGTTTCATGGTGAAAGAACCAGTGGTCGCTTCTGTGGTACCAGTTGTTTGCCCTAGCTGTGTGGTCAAATCAGTCAACAACTTTCATTTAAATCCAGCCCGGCAATACCTAAAAAGACCAGGAAGAAAGGGGAGATTGAATTTAAAAAAATTAGCATGGGGCTAAGTGACAGCAGTGATTGGGGCAGGTCTCAACCCAAATCTTTTGAATATTATTGAATTAGTTGAATATACGGGGGATCAACAAAAAAAGGAAGCGAAGCACCTTGAATTCTCTTGTTAAAAAGTGGGGGCCAGACATTCTTTGTTTGCAAGAAACCAAAGTGGTAAACTGGACCACCAACCTAGCTAGACATATTTGGTGGAACTGGTGGGTCACTTGGACAGGGTTAAAAGCCCACGGCAATAGTGGGGGCATTATCATACTTTGGGACAAAAGGTGTTGGAAATGCATACAATAGGAGGAATTCACTATTTCTTGTAGGTTTGAAATTTACAAAAAGAGTTTAGGTGGGTATTCACAGGTCTATATGGCCCTCACACTAATCCCAAAAGGGTAGAGTTGTGGGAAGAGCTGGCTGCAGTTAGAGGACTTTGGTCTGATCAATGGGTTATCAGGGGCGACTTTAATGTGTGCAGATTCGTAGGCGAGAGATTCAATTGTTCCAGGATCTCCAGGGCAATGTTTGGGTTTTCTAGAACTATTCAAGACCTTGAACTCATTGATCTTCCACTTTAGGGAGCCCAATTGACTTGGTCAAGAGGAGAGGACCAACTTCAAGCATCACGGATTGACAGTTTTCTAATCTCTCCGGAATGGAATGATTGTTTCAAGTTTGTAAAGCAAGTGGCATTACCTAGAGTTTTATCTGATCACAAGCCTATTCTCCTAGAATGTGGCGATTGGGAAGCAACCCTATCTTATTTTAAGTTTGAGAACATGTGGCTCCAAGTTGTAGGTTTCCTGGAAATGGTGAGGAACTGGGGGTAGTCCTGCCAGGTAATGCGCACTCCTGACTTTATTCTGATTCAGAAGTTGAGGCATCTGAAAAGGGACATCACAACATGGAATAGGGAGGTATATGGTCAAGTGGACAGGAAAGAAGTCAGGCTCTTGCTGACTTGAATGCAATAGAGCAGGCAACAGAGACAAGATTGCCAAGTCAGGATGAAAAACAGAGGGCATTCAACCCGGAGTTAGAGCTGGAGCAGATCACCATTGCAGAGGAAACCTTATGGAGGTAGAAATCCAGATGCTTATGGCTAAGGGAGGGTGATAGGAGCGCAAATTTTTCCAAATAACGACAAACTCGCACATGAGGAACAACCACATTGACAGGCTTCATGTTGGTGATGAAATCATAGAGGACAAGGTCCTTATAAAAGCTGAAATTCTGGATTTCTATCAAAAGCTATACACTGAAAGTGAACCATGGAGACCAGTTGCTGACTTTGACGGACTATCATCCTTAGATTTGGAAGATAGAACATGGTTAGAACTCCCCTTTGAGGAGGAAGAGGATTTGGCAGTCTTAAGAGGACAAGGCTCCTGGTCCCGATGGCTACACCATGGCCTTCTTCCAAAAGGCCTGGGATTTTCTTAAAAATGACATCATGAATGCAATGCAACACTTTCATCAAACAGGGCACTTGGTGAGATCGTATAATGTTTCTTTCATAGCTTTGGTTCCCAAAAAGAAAGGAGCAATTTAACTAAAAGACTATAGGTCTATCAGTCTAATTGGATGTGTTTACAAGCTAACTGCAAAAGTTATGGCTGAAAGATTAAAAAAGTGATGGGGAAACTGGTCTTTGGACTGCAGAATGCCTTTATTGAAGGTAGACAGATCTCTGATGCTTCATTTATCATAAATGAAGTGCTTGACTGAAGGAGTAAAAGTGGCATTCTTGGAATCCAATGTAAATTGGATATTAAAAATGCTTTTGATCAGCTAAGATGGTCATTCCTTATCGATATTCTGGAAAAGATGGGGTTCGATAGAAAATGGATCAATGGATTAAATATTGCATAAAAACAGTGAAGTACTCAATATTAGTAAACAGAGGACAAATTGGTTTTTTCTCTCCCATAAAAGGTCTGAGGCAGGAAGATCCCCTCTCCCCATTCCTAGTCATATTGGCAATGGAAGCACTTACTAGAATGTTGTAAAAGGCCAGGCAAATGGAGTGGATACAGGGCTTCTAGGTGCGTAGAGATCCAACAGGTTCTATCAACATCTCTCATTTACTCTATGCAGACAATACTCCGATATTTTGTGAAGCTGATTCACAACAAGTCCTCAATCTCAACCACACTCTCCTTTTTTTTGATAAGGTAAATTGTATTAATCAAAAGGGAGAGAACTCCCGTATGGAGGAAGTATACCAAAAAGTAGAGAATTTACATCAGAACATGATTCTCTACAAAAGACGCCCAATCTTCTATACAAGTAGGGGCTATATGAGTGCACCAAAAAGCGATCAAAGATAAAAGACTATTCTTTTAAGATGTGAAAAAGGAGACTCAATCCCATCAAAAGCTCTCCAATTTCTCTGCCCCCAAACTATCCACATGAGAGCTAATAGGGCGAACTTGCACGCCTTTTGCTTTCTTCTTCTACGGAAACCGGCCCGGCTATATAACATTTCCTTTACAGTGCTTGGCATCACTCATTGAACACCAAAAAGATTCAGGATTGCCCTCCACAAAGCCGGACATAGGGCAATGCAACAAAAGATGATCAACTTCTTCCCCTGAGCTTTTACACATGTAGCACCAACTAACAAGTGTAATTCCTCTCTATCGCTGATTTTTAGCAATCAAAATCACTCCCCTCGCCACTACCCATGCAAAAAAGCACACCTTCGTGGGTGCCTTAGAAATCCAGATCGAGGAGTACGGAAAAGTGGCCTCCTCTCTCACCAACATACTCTGGTAGAAAGACTTTAGGGTGAACAAACCATCGCCACGCAAATCCCATCTCCAAGAATCACAAGATGGCTGGGGCCTGTCTTGCCATATAGCATTGTCAACAAATCATGGAGCTCCGCAATCTCCCAATCTTGGATGTTCCTTCTAGATGAGAGGTCTCATATTACCCCCTTCATGTTCCTTATGAATCTGTTGGACCATCAATTCCTTCTGCCTTGAAACTCTGAAGACGTGGGGGAAGCAGACCCTGAGAGTATCCTCTCCACACCACCTATGATTCCAAAAGTTGATTCTTCTTCCATCTCCCATCCTGTAAGTGATGTTGCTACTAAAGGCTTCCCAATTCATCATGATGTTCCTCCACATGCCACACCCAAACGGTGCTGTGATTGCCTTGTTCCTCCAACCCCCTCCCGCGGAATCGTACTTTTCTACTGTGACCTCCCTCCATAAAGCATGCTCTTCTACCCCGAATCTCCACAACCATATCCCCAACAAAGCTCTGTTGAATACTCTAAGATCTTTTATTCCAAGTCCACCCCACTTCTTTGGGGAAGTGACTGTCTGCCAATTCACTAGATGAAACTTTCTGGTTCCATCCGCCTCATCCCAAAGAAAATTCCTTTGAAGCCGCTCCAGTTTTCTAATGCTCACAGGAGCTTGCAACAGGGACAAGTAATAGGTGGCATACTCGATAAAGTGCTTTTAATAAGCACTTCCTTACCGCCTTTTGACAAGTGCCGTTTCTGCCAACCTGCTAATCTTTTTTCAACCCTTTCGATCACTGGATTCCAACCGTAGTATCCTTATGCGAAACGCCTAATGGAGAACCCAGGTAAGTAGTGGGAAGGGAGCCTACCTTACATGTGAGAACATACGACAAAGCATCGATGTTATCAACCTCGCCCACCAGGAAAATCTCACACTTGCCGAGGTTGATTTTGAGTTTTGATACTATCTGAAACCACTGCAGGACTTGCTTCAGGTAGGTCAACTGATCTATATCGGTATCACAGTAAATCAGGGTGTCACCCGCAAAGAGCAAATGAGAGAATCTTCGGGCACTGAGCACCCTAATCGGAGTTGAGAATCCTCTCAAGAAACCTCCGTCCGCCGCACGATCCATCATTTTACTCAGAGCATCCATCACTAGAATGAATAGCATGGGGGATAGGGGTTCACCTTGCCTGAGACCCCGGGAGCTGCCAAAGAAACCACACGGGCTACCATTAACCAGGATAGAGAATCTAACTGAGGAAATGCAAAACTTGATCCATCCCCTCCATCTTGTCCCAAACCCCATCCTCATCATAATGAAATCCAGGAACTCCCAATTGACATGGTCAAAAGCCTTCTCAAGGTCCAAAAACTTGCATAGTATGCCGCGTTCTCTATTTTTCCTTCTAGGGTCTACAAGCTCATTTGCCACCAAAGCAACATCCAGGATCTGCCTACCTTCCACAACGTATTCTGTGAGGACGAGACAGACACGTCAAGAACCTTCTTGAGTATGTTGGAAAGCACTTTAGAAATAATCTTGTAAATGCTTATCACGAGACTAATAGTCCTGTAGTCTCTAATACAAGATGCACCTTCTTTCTTAGGCATAATAGTAATAAAATAAGCATTGATACTTCTCTTGAAAACACCATTCACATGGAAGTATTCAATGACTTTCATCAACTCCCCCCTTGACGGTGTCCCAACAGAACTTGAGGAAGGCCAAGGAGAAACCATCAGGCCCGGGGGCCTTATCACCAGCACAACTCGACACACCTTCGTGCACCTCCTCCTCGAAAGCCCTTTCTAGCCACTCACCGTCTCCCTCCCCTATGTGGTTGAACTCTATTCCCACAAAGTTGGCCTCCAACTACTTCCTCTTTGTATAAGTTCTCATAAACCCCACTATCGCCCCTTTTACCTCCTCCTCTCCCTCAATCCTCACTCCATCCACAACTAAGGAGTCTATGAAGTTTCTCCTTCGATTTGCAACCGCCACCCTGTGAAAAAACTTGGTATTCGAATCCCCCTCCTTTAACCAGAGCACCCTCGATTTCTGTCGCCAACTAGTCTCTTGAGCTATTGCTAACTCGACTAATTCCCTATTAACCTCCCACAATATCGCTTCTCAGCTTCATCTAACTCCCTCGCCCCTTCCCCTCTCTCTAATCCCCCTAATTCGTGCATAAGCTCCCTCAACCACACACTCCTTAACTTTGAAGCTTTGTCTGGTTTGCATATTAACATGTTGAAGAGTGTAATTTACCCTGTTAATGAAGTCCCAAATCTAGAAGAGCTTTCTGGTAATCTAAGTTGTAGCATTGGTACCTTTCGTGCTTCTTAATTGGGACTACCATTGGGACCAAAATTCAAGGCAACATGGATCTGGATGGCATTATTGAGAAGTTTGAGAAGATATTGGCTTCTTGGTAAATGCAATACTTATCCATAGGAGGAAGACTTACGCTGATTAATCGTGTGCTTGATAGAATACCAACATACCATATGACTTTTTTCCCTATGCCAAGTTCTGTCCTCAGGAAAATTGACAGAATTAGGAGATCATTTCTATGGGAAGGGAGCAGCCAAACACACAAATTTCGCTTGGTAAAATGGAAAAAGGTTACCTACCCTAAGACACTTGGGAGGCCCAGCCATAGCAGACCTCAAGCTGCACAACAAAATCATGCTCTCCAAATGGTTCTGGAGATATGGGCAAGATGAACCTAGCTATTGGAAAGAGGTTATCAATGCTAAGTAGGGGGTTCAGAATAACTGGTGCACGAAAAGGGTTACAACAGCTCATGGCACTGGCCTATGAAAGCACATGTCCAGTTACAACAATGAATTCTTCCAGAACATTTCCTGTAAGGTGGGTATTGGAACTCATGTCAAATTCTGGAAGGACAAGTGGTTGAGAACCAATGCTTTGATAGACTCTCATCCTGTACTTGCATTGATCGCCTGCAATCCTGATTCAACTAGTGCTGAGAATAGAGAGGGGAGCAGATGGAACATAACTTTTAGAAGGAATTTACAGGATTGGGAGTTGTGATGACTTCCTTGTCCTATTAGCTTCAGTTGAGGCTTGAAGGTCACAACATAGAAGAGTCACGGCCAGATAGAATGTCATGGGCCAACTCAAGCAGAGGTATTTTCACAGTTAAAACATGTTATTACCATTTAAGTGCCCAAAATTGCATAATTGAAAACTGGCCTTGGAAGCTCATATACAAGACTTCCCACCAAGGTGATGTGCTTCGCATGGATTGTCATAAACAATGCTCGTGTAACTCAAGGCAATCTATGTAGAAGAAGCATCCTACTGGTCAACAGGTGTTATGTGTGACATCAGAATCTGGAGTCTATCAGTCACCTCTTTCTTCACTGCGCCAGTTGCAGCAGAGTTGTGAATTTTTTTGTCTCTATTTTTGGACTGGGTGCAACCCTAGTCTCCATGGAAGTCTATATATACTAGAACTCTTGCAGAGTGGACAAGGCCATCAAGAAAATCCGGAGAATGATCCCAGCTACTATCTTTTGGTGTATTTGGAATGAAAGGAATCGCATATATTTTGATGGAATCTCTATTCCAACTCACACTTCGAAGGGCTCATGTTTAGTTAATCTATACAGTTGGAATTTCCTCAAACCCGTACAATGCCCAGTTAATTTTTTTGATTTTGTTGGCTCCCTGATCTTTTAACTGATCCTTTGTATTTTGGAGCTGACATTATCGTCTCTTTTGCACTTATTTTGCATCTTCTTGACACCATTTAATGACAATTATTTACTCCATCGGAAAAAAAGGGATATAGGACATGTATATAGAATGTTCACCTACTCAGAACATATTATGACATAGATAATTCTAAAATGTGAACGTACTGAATTCTTGATTATATGCAAGTCTAAGAGCCCGTTTGGACATAAGAAAATTTTCCCTTTTTTCCAAAAAAATTTCACTTTTTTCCGAAATCAGCGTTTGTTTATAAAATTTTCAATTTTCAGTTGAAGATGCATTTTGGAAATTTTTGAAAATTTGAAAAACTCCAAAAAATTGTTTTTCAAAATTTTCACTTAAATAACTCGCAAAACTTCAAAAACAACCTAAAATTATATTCATGTCCAAACACAACTCTAAATTTCAAATACCATTTTCACTTGAATAAAATTTTCCCCCAATTTTGGAATTTTACAATTCTTATGTCCAAACGCCCACTAAGTATGAACACAAGAATTTGAACCCAAACATTGAATGGGAAAGTTCAAATTAACATCTACTGAACCCACCTCCTTGGTCGTCTAACTGCTTCATTTGGAGGGGAAAAGTTCAGTAAAATGTTGTAGCATTTACTTGATCATTAGTCCGTTGCTTAGATATGAAGTCACAAGTTCATAATTGATTGGTTCCTCATCTTGTTAGATTTTCAGGTTTCCTTATATATTGTCCTTACTAAAAAGAGTTGTGGTTGCTCCTAGGACTTTGGTCTAGTGGTAAGAGCACAACACGTGATGTGTGGGTTAGGCGCACTGAACTAGTTTGAATTTTACAACAGACAAAAGACTTGGTGTTTAAATAAAGAGGGTATAGCCATAGGCCCGTTATCCATCAAGTTATGAACTATGTGCCAATGGCTCTCAGAGATTTTTGGTAATTAAGAAAGATAATGAATAGAGTTGTGGATGAGATTTAGACATAATATGTAATTAAATACATCATAGGGGTTTAGAAGAAAATGAGAACTAGAGTTCAGAAAGTAGTGCCTTTAGCATAGAGATGGACAATTTGATTTGAACGCAGTAGAAGAGATTTTGAAGGGAGGAAACTCATTTTTACAAATTAGGTGATGCTTTCTTTTTCTTAAATATTTTGTAGTACTCATGAGATTCCGGTTACCATTGATGATTGGGTTAGATTCGTAGAGAATCATCTTCTTTTTTCAGTTAGGCTTTTTTGCTTTTTGTATACGAGAGATTGCTCCAATATATCACCACAATTATTACTTAATCAGAGAAAAATAATAGTTGTTGTTCTCTATACACAAATCATCCTTCTAATGTTCTCTGTCTTCGTCTGGTTAAGGTCTACACTAATATGTCTTATAACTGTCTCATCACTGATACAAACTTTAATTGGCTACTTTTTAAACTGCTCCCCCTCCACTTTGTCGAGCCTCTAGAAGTATTTATTAAAAAAATGCTTTATCTGATAGCTAAGGTAGAATACCTCTTGCGCTTGCATATAATATAGATTCTTCTTGCTTCTTTATTTCCTAGAGATTATTTTTCCACCAAAATGTCATTTTGGTGTTATTGCATATTGTTTCTTCATGATTGATCAAATGCCTTTATCCATTTGTCATTTGAGATTTTTGTTTGGTTACAACTAACATGGTTACTAGTTGAAGTCAAGACTGCCAGAGCCACTTGAACTTCAGTAGATCCCACCCCATTGAATGAGCTGCGTTTGATTATCTCCCCACTTGGCTTTCGTTCTATGTCTTCATCTACCTTGACAATTACAGTTAAACACGAGTTAACAATTTACCATTGATTGTTTATGTTCAAAGATTTTCAGATGAAATATCAATTATTTGTTATGCTTGGCAAAATTTAATTCTTGTAACTCAAATCATGCCCTTAATCTTATGAAACGTACCTGGATATAGATGACCTGCATTGTTAACGCCTCCACAAAATTTAACAAAATAAATCACCCATATTATGATATACTTATCCTGATTCCCCTTGGTATTAGTGCATCTGTTTGTTAACGCCTCCACAAAATTTAACAAAATAAATCATCCGTATTATGATATACTTATCCTGATTTCCCTTGGTATTACTGCATCTGTTTGTTAACACCTCCACAAAATTTGATAAAATAAATTACCCGCATTATGATCTACTTATTCTGATTCCCCTTGGTATTACTACATCTTTATGATAGCACCTCCCCAAATTTAAAACAAAAAGCAATTAAAATCCCACCCAATTAATGTACCCTTACTTATTAGTAAACCAAAGCACTTCTATAAGGTTTGATGAAAATAAAAAGCTTAAAGAGATCCAGTTCTTTGAAGTGATATTTCTTTAGATATAAGGTAAGAAATTTTATTGAAATTGGGAGCTCCCGTTTACAAGAGGTATACCAAAGAGTCGAGAATCTAGAATGATGTTTTCTCTATCAAAATTAACTTTTCAGCCATTACATACTATTTTCTTGCACTACAAGTAATATAAATAAGTCAAATGAATATCTTAAATGTCATGTCCTGTGAAACACCACCACATGAATTGAAATGGAGATAGTCGATGCTAGTCGAGTGTTAGTCCTCTTGAGCTTAGCATGCAATGAATTTTTTCTGATTGTGGTGTTGGCAGTGGCTTGATATTCGGCAAGCCTGGTGCCAATTTCTTTTATTTACTTACATTTTACCAAATGAGCTAGAACTGAGAGCCGGTGGGAAGGACCACCCTCCACCTCCACTTCCAATATAAGGTTAGCGGGTCAAGTCATCAAGGAAGCAGAAGTGGGAGATGGCCACTGTGAGGCTTTTGATATTTGTTTTATGGGATTGGGGTTTTTACCATATCCAAAAAAATTATAATAATAAAAGAATTGATGTACTTGCATACATCTAAAGAAAGTTAGAGTTCTGGAAAGTATTGAGCCAAATCCTACTGCATTTGCTTTATGCAGCATAGAATTTGCTAATTAGAGGCAAATAAATATTACGATATTCCTTGCATTCTTGAAAACTTGATCTGAATTAGTTTACAAGGTTCAATTTGCTGATCATCGGTATCGGTTTGGACATTGATTAATTCATATTCTCAAACTCAAATTTATAATATTAACTACATAATAATAGCGCTGGCCGTAAATCTTATGATTAAGAAAATGTATGAGAAAATCACAGAAAAAGATTCTTTTTTTTATGACCACAGTAAAAGAAGATTCTTTTAATTTTAAACTTTTGTATAGGGGAAAGTTACAGGGAAATGCAAACATGCAGTTATTTTTCTGTTTCTTTATAAGCTATTTTCTGCAATCACCATCAGTTGCAAGAAGCTAATGAAAAATGATCTCCCAACCCCACCCCTCTCTGTGGTTTCACTTTCATTGGAGCCACTAGATGA
The DNA here is from genome assembly GCA_026770625.1 of Nicotiana glauca. Lineage (NCBI taxonomy): Eukaryota > Viridiplantae > Streptophyta > Magnoliopsida > Solanales > Solanaceae > Nicotiana > Nicotiana glauca. Next base: position 41,983 of record MU705713.1, on the reverse strand, counting down.
CCTGCATATTTTTTATTCTTGAGTTGATAAACTGAGTTCAAAAGTATGTCATGAAAGATGCTTATTCATATATCTGTTCCCAACAAAAGATGCCACTTAGAACTGCAATATTTCTGAACAAGTCAGACATGATTGCTTCTATGAGTAAATTATTCTATATTGGACTACGGTCTTCTTGTGCAACAAAAATTGGATGATCTACTTAAATGCAAATTATTCAAGAGTACTACTTGAAGGATAAATGATTATGCAAATATAGTATTTATCGTTTACTGATTTCATTTGTTATTACATTCTTTGTCAGTTCTAGTGCTCTGTGAATAATGTGTCAATATTGAACGTCAATATCATTTTACAGTTCAGTAGTATTCCTTCTGTTGTTTTTCATTTACTTCTTCCTGGTTATCATTGTTGGTGTTGTTTCTGGTCAACAGAGGCAGTTGAAAGTTGGCGCAGGAAAAAGTTAAAAGAAGCCAGGAGGCTTATTAATAGGAAGACGTCAAATTCAACTATTGCCCCAGAGGAAGCTAGTACGTTCTTTTTCTTATGACTGTTTTTATTTCCTTTATAACTCAGTTTTTGTTCACGCTTTCTATATTGAGCTATAAGCTGATGTTAACCGGGGTTTCTTTTTCCTAGCCCATAATCCATATGTTCTTTGACAAGATAGTTTAATAGTTCTTAGGAAATTTGCTTGCAGGTATACTTGCACAAGCTTTGGATGTTGACTGGGCTGATCTTGCAGAAGAGATTGGTCTTTGGATACCTGTTGCCGTAATTAATAAGGAACATGATGACAAACCTGAGGGTGAAGAAGAATTTGGTAATGACGTACTTCAATTTTCAGTCAAAATCTTGAGTTTATTGTTTTGATTCAGATATATCATTCACTTTATTCCCTATCTTTATTTCCCGGTGGAAGTGTAGTAGTTTTCTGCGTAGAAGATATGAGAAGGTAAAATATGATGGATAGATGGTATTTCCGCTTAATTTGTGCAGTTAAAGCACTGTAACACGAACTACTGTCAGTCACTAACTTGCTCTGTCAGAACAAGCTCCCAGGGGAAGATTTGCTCTCTTGTTTCTAACCCAGTATTCACTTCCATTCTCCAGACAATGAAATTATAGCTGGCAGGCGGCTTCCTCCTGAGTGTAATGTTGAACTTCATACTGATTACGGTGGCGATGCAGTCAGGTGGGGCCTAACCCACCCTAAAGAATCTGCATATGAGTGTTGCATGGCCTGTTTGAATCAAGCTAAGAATGCTGGACCTAATGACAAGAAATGCAACATATGGGTTTATTGCCCATCTGAGACAGGATGCCATTCTCCGGATATTTATCAACACAAACATCAGGAGTGCTGGCTGAAATATGTTAGTTCTTGGCCCCCCTTCATTAAGTTTACTACCTACCATGCTTTTTCTCCTCCTTATGTCTGATAATTTAAGAATGATGACTAAAGCGGTCCCTTTGATTTGCTAATGCAGGCAGAGAAACCTAAAACGACTTTTAAGGGCCGGTATCCTGAATCATACAGAAATGCCCACCCAAATGCACCAGTTGTTGTTCCATGGATGTCTGGTGTTGTCAGTGTATAATTTCCCCCTAACAAAATATAGTTACCAAGTCTTGAGGCATTGGTGCTTCTACAGTGTTGTGATGGCATATACGCTCCCCGTGAGGCCACTGTATCTTGAGATAATTGTGCAATCGGTATTCTTGAACTGCAGGTCAGCTGCTTCTCTTTTTGTCATGAAGCTTGGAACTAGAGTGTAACATTCTTTTGTATCACATGGTGGTTAGAGTGGTACTGGTAGCTGTTAGAAAACTGACTGACTGAATCCAAGGATATATGGTTAAAATATTTGAAAGCTTTTTTCACCTGATGAATGTAATATCAAAGTCATTACATTATTGTATTGCCGAAAAGGTACAACGTATTGGTACCAACCAGATCAATTATGCCTTTCAAACAATAAATTCGCTTACTGCATCTTTGATGTCTCAAGGTCGGCTGATGTTTAGGCTATCTTTGTGGGAAATTTTACTTCCTACGGCAAAGGTATATACTATACACCCTATTTATTATAAACCAACGTTGTTTTAAAATATTATTTTTTATAGCTACCTTTTATATTTTATAACAAAATAAATATTTATAGTATATGCTACAATTGATGCATGAAATACGCTATTTATGATTTTCCACTCTCTTTCTTTCAATTAACACATGATTCTCTCTCAAAATTTTCTCTCTCTCTCTCTCTTCTGAGATAATATGCAGTGTTTCACTCTCTTCAAATCTCCTGTTATCTAATGTGCAGTTACATCAAAGATGATCACGCCCAACTATGCCTTATAAAAAGAACTAATCAGTCGTTGCAAATATAATCCGGTTTACAAGTCTGGAGTCGAATCTCATAGAGAACTAAGGCTTAGCTACAATTGTTCAATATCACCAAGAGGACAAGCTTGAACAATTCTTAACTTATAGATAGTAAGAATTTTGTGTTTAATTAATTAACTAACAAACTAAAATAGGAAATTATCAACTAAAGATACTAAGGGTTAGAGACAAGGTTAAGGAGGTCTAGAGTTATGATTTTCCCTATTGTCGGAATCCTTCCCGCTAGCCAAAGTATTCTCTACCGATCAGGACTGTTGTAACTCTCTCCCGAGTAATTACCACAATTTACTAGACATATTCTCCCGAATAACGCTAGCTAGCATTAAGTACGGCTCACTCGGATCGCACCCAAGGTTTCGTTATCCTTAATCCCACCTTTAAACCCTCCATATTGATCCCTCATATACATTAGGAGTGATGTTGTTCAACAACTAGCAAAATATGCACTATCTCCAAAGTAATACATACTAAATAGGTACAGTCGGTTGAGAGCTCTTCAACCAACCACAATAATAACGTAGTTGAACAATTAGAGAAAAAGCTACAACAAATCTATATTAGCGGACCGGAAAATCATCCTCCAATTGGTTCCATCAAAACCCTAGATAAAAAATTAGCTATTCATAGTAGTATGTATAATTACAATACTAGAATTCATAACTAATAATGGAAATAGGAATAAGGAAGTGAAAAACTCGTACAAGAATTCTCCGCCTTGATCCTAGTGTGTTCTTGCCTCCTTAGGTCGAATCCCCAGCCTCCATGGCGGTTCCGTGCTCTCCCTAGGTCTAAAGTGTGTCAAAAGTATGTCCTTTTTCCTCAAAATAGGGTTTTTACATGTACTTATACCAAGTAGGGTCGGCCGAGACGAAACATCTTTTTGTGTGCGAAATAGGACTCTAGCTCTGTAAAATTTCTACAGGCGCCGCGCCGCACCATGCACCACTGTATTGAGAATTTGTAAAAATTCAAAACATGAAAGTTGTATCCCTTTCAAATAGCTTTCTAACGATATATTGTGAATCCCAAACGGAGTTCTAAGTGAAAAGTTATGTGCATTTTACTAGACAATGTGCCATATGCCCGCTCGATTCTTTGTTTCTTTCTTAACTATCATCCATTGATCCCTAAACACGATCCCTGCTTGATTCTTTGGGCTTTTACTCAGACTTCAGATCTCCAAATCACTTTAATTCGTTCTATAATATCTACATAGCTCGGAATCACTCCTGCAAGGCATAAAATACACAATTAGTACAAAACACTAGCGATTAAAGCTCAAACTCAGTTAAAATGAGGTACATAAGAGTGTAATAAGAGACTAAAATACGTAATTATAGCCTATCATCAACACCCTACACTTAAACCATTGCTTTTCCTCGAGCAATCAAACTACACTTTCCATGAGCACTTTGTTTTTACACAGTTGAGGTACACTACACCAATGACCATGGTTGATAGCAAGAAATAGCAACAATTAAACCTTAGCATATACAATCACATACACTTCCCGTTTCTTATGCCATACTTTAAAAATATGCAAACAAAGATAACATGCTCCTAACAATCATAGCCTCAAAAACCAACTCAATGTCACAATGCACTCATGGCTTGAACACTCAACATCGTAGAGAAGTCTAAAACGTTACATATCCCTCATGAAACCATGTGTCCTCACAACAAAAATAAGAGAGTAAATTGAATCCGCATATTCAAATCAAATGCTCAAATTTATTTTAAGGACTCATATATATCAAAGAATATCACTCACTCTAACAAAAGAAGTCACATGCATGCGATTGATACCATAGGTTTGCCCTTAATGTAAATCTCTACTAATGTAAGCTCACTCAATCTAAATTCAATTAGGACTTTTTCAATGTTGTAATGTGGGCTAAGGGATGAGTAGGATATATTTATGCATAGTGGTTCGCCCTCCTAAGTACTTTAACACATCAGAAAACTGAGTACAACTTCAACTTCACAAACAATATCACCCCCAAAAAATAAATACATCCTTTTTCTTTAAGAACTACTTTAATTTATACTCTACTAGTAAGAACAAGACAACGATTTATTCACCTATATTTTTTTCTTCTCTTTTTTCCAGATTTTTTTTTAAATTTCCGCTAGTGGTTATTATTTTACACAATAAGTGCACCATTCTTTCTTTCATTCGTTCCGCTCAAAAGCCACCCCACACTTAGTCCCTTTTTACTTCTTTTAGCGCTCATCTCACAATTAAAGTGCTTTAAGAAGTAAAAAGGATCAAAACAACGTCAATTAAGAATAAAAAAGGTATAGTCTTGTAATGTGGGTGCCAAATAAAAGTCTATAGGCTCAAAAGGGTTAAATAGGGATAAATTTTATTTATGCTAGCGATAACGCTCGAAAAGATCAAGGAAAGCCTAAAATTATTTTTCAAACAGAGTATCACCTAAAATTTTGCTTCGATTCACATATCGGGCAAGTTCTAGACACAAATACAATGACATGGACTACACAAAGATCTCGCTTCACATATGACACATGACTCACTAAGGGACCGTCTCATTCCGACTCTCAACTAATGCAAGTATTCACAGAGTCACAAGATATTAAGCATTAAGCACAAAGTGAACATAAGTAAAGAACATGAGATATAGGCGTCACAAAATATTCTATCCAAATAACCACGCCATCATAAGTACTTTTAGCACATAGGCAAGATACTACGCATGCCAAAGCCTAAATATGCTACTATCAAACAAGTCGAGAGCGCCTAGGAATCTCATCTTTCTTCCTTTATTCATTCCTTAAATTTTAATCTACTCTAAAAATAAAAAAAATATAAAAGAAAAAACTACTATCCGGTTCAAACTACATCTCATGAAAAAGAACCGAGGCACAAAGAAAAATTATGGGGGATTATTACTACCTAAAGGAAACTAAAAGACATAGTTTTGGATTTTTGTTTAGACTTTAATCCCTCAAGAAAACTCTCTTTCAGGTCCATCATCGGGAAAAGTCCAACGTTAAAAAGAAGAAGAAGCATTATTCAATTAAATTAACATAACTAAAATAGCATAGAAAGTCACCCAGATAATCTCCTCACCCCACACTTAAAATTATGCATTATCCCCAATGCACACCATACTAATAAAAGGTAAAATAAACTCCCTAGTAGGCCAAAGGCCGAAGCACTAGCAGCTCAAGGTACTCAGACTTTTCACAGGCTTGGTCCTTTGTGCGAGTACCTCACACTTAGTTCCAACCATCTGGTTTGCTGTTGCATCCTTCCAATAGCCTTACTTTCCATACTCCTGGAAAATTAAAAATCGACACTACAAACATAATACAATTAATGAAATTAAAAATAAAAGAAAGCAATAAAACCGGGTTGCCTCTCACAAGCGCTTGATTTAACGTTGCGGCACAAAACGAATCAGTTTTTGCCTTCACCTCGAGCTTATGAATTGAATCCCCAATTTGGCATCAAGTTTTCGGCTATGCTCCAAGGATGGAGGAACAAATCTAATTAGCCCAAGCAATCATTGTACTATTCTATACTTCTTGGCTTTTAGATGAGGTATGTAGTCCTGTCTTTCTGGGAAGAAAAATTCCAGAAACTAGGCACCTTGTTCCTCATTCCTTGACTTCTCAATCGGCTTGGATGACTCTATCTCCATATCGTCATCCAAGCACAATGTAGAAAAATGTTTGGAGTGAGGCCCAATGCGCACAAACACATGAACTTCAAGACTTTCAACTTCTTCAACATCAATGATACTAGAGTGAACAAAATTTCTATCCTCAATGTCCTTGGCTGATGTAACAACCCAGCCGATTGTTTTTAGAATTTATGTCCTGATCCCCTATTAACTGCTTTCCCCGTATTTATTTTTGCTATTTGGAATTGCCAGGATGTTCGATTTTGAATTTCGGAGAGTTTTGGGACACTTAGTCCCTAAATGAGAGCTTAAGTCTTGAAAATTTAACCATAGTCAGAACAGTAAGAAGACATCCTCAGAATGGAAATTCGATGGTTCAGTTAGCTTTGTTGGGTGATTTCAGGCTTAGGGGCGTGTTCGGATTGTGTTTTGGAGGTCCGTAGGTAATTTAGGCTTGAAATTCCGAAAGATGAATTTTTAAAGTTCCGGTTCGATAGTGAGATTTTGTTTTGAGGGTCGGAATGGAATTCCGAAAGTTGGAGTAGCTCCGTAGTGTTGAATGTGACATGTGTGTAAAACATCAGGTCATTCAAACGAGGTTTGATAGACTTTTTGATCGAAAGTGTATTTTGAAAAATTTGGAGTTCTTTGAGGCTTCGATGTTGTTTTAGGTGTTTTAAAGATTGGTGCAAGTTTGGACAGTGGTATTAGACTTGTTGGTGCCTTTGGTTGAGGTCCCGAGGGCCTTGGCATGATTTCAGGTGGTTGACGTAGGAAATTTTAGAGTTAAGAGTTGCAGCAATTGCTGGTTTTTTGACATAACTGCACCTGCGGTTTGGGTTCTGCAGGTGCGGCATCGCATATGCGGCTCAGTGACCACAGAAGCGGATGTGGGGAGGATTAGCAGGTTCGGTAGATGCGGGTACTTTACCGCAGAAGAGGTATCGCACCTGCGGCTGGGTAATCGTAGGTGCAGAAATTGGCCCTTAGGTGATAAGTCGCAGATGCAACCTTTGTTCTGCAAATGCGCCGTAGATGTGGAAACTGCTAGCAGAATGTTTCAAAAAGAGGTTCCGCAATCTTGGGGTTTATTTCCACTATTTTTGAACATTTTTGGAGCTCTTTGAAGGGGATTGAAGAGGGATTCGAGGGGAATCACTTGGAGGCAACATTCTTGGTCTTAAAACTCGTTTCTAATGTGAAATCTACTTAGTAAATCAATCTAGGCCTAAAATTGAAGAATTAGGGCTTGGGATTAAGAGACTTTAACATGAGAACTTGGGGGGCCATTTGGACTCTGATTTCAGTGCTCTTATTATGTATGAACTTGTGGGAGTGTAAGGATTCTAGAAATATGAATTTCATCCGATTCCGAGACGTGGGCCCGAGGGGCATTTTGGTTATTTTACCTAATTTCACGTATTAGATTAAAGTTTAATTGTAGAATCAATTACTTGAAGTTTTATTTACATTATGAAATTTAATTGAATAGATTTGGGTCATTTGGAGTCGAATACTCGTGGAAAGAACGTGATTTCGGGTTGATAATTGAGCCGATTCGAGGTAAGTGGCTTATCTAGCTTTGTGTGGAGGACGCTCCCCTTAGGATTGATATTATGATAATTGAAATGCCTTGTACGTGAGGTGACGAGTGCGTACTTGTACTAATTTTTTGGAAATCCGATTTTTCATTAAATATAGCCTTAAATTGTGTTCTTCCTTTTTTCTCGCTTACACTGTTTGAAAACTTAGTCTGGTGTTGGTCTAGAGAAGCATGTCCAATTGACTAAATTGCTTTATTTATTTTAACTTCCTTATCTGTATTATGTGAAGCATACTAGGTTAGAATTATCTATTTTGCCATGGTATGAAGTTGAGATTAATTAAGTAATTCCTTTTGCTATTGTTGTGCTTTTATTTTGGGGAAACGGAAAGGCATCCCGGGAGACCCCTTGTACATAATTATGATCAAGCTGAGGTGCGGGATACCGAAAGATCCCTGGAACATATATTGAGGATACTAAAAGATCCTCGGAACACCAAGAGATCCCTAGCATGTATTGAGGATACAAAGAGATCCTCGGATATATATATTGAGGATACTAAGAGATTCTCAGGATACTGAGAGATCCCCGGTTATTATCCTTTAGATTTTTTGCCTCTGTATCAGTTGTAGTTGTCTTATATCCTGTGACGTTTTTTCTTGTTGCACTTATTTATAATGCTCTTATCTACACTGTCAAACTTTATATTATTATTTAATCTCAGTAGGGCCCTGACCTTCCTCGTTACTACCCGACCGAGGTTAGGCTTGACACTTACTGAGTACCGCTATGGTGTACTCATGCCCTTCCTGCGCATGTTTTCATGTGCAGATCCAGGTGCCTCTACTCAGACTTACCATCCTTGAGGCGAGGCGATTCTACAGATACTTCGAGGTATATCTGCTGCGTCTGCAAATCGATGAGTCTCTCTCCATTCTCTCTTGTAGTGATAGCCCTTCTATCTTTACTGTTGATGTAGACTTTTCAGAGTTAGAGAATTTTACTATATTTGTAGCTTGTGATTTATGGGTTTCTGGATTTTGGGAATATGTATTAGTTTTTGAGAGTTAATGTTGTGTATACTGAGCGACACTCTTAAACATGGTTTTATTACTCTATCTCTGTTTTAACTTGTTTGTCTTCCGCAAATTTGGTTTATTTTCTGCATTTTAGGCTTACCTAGTCGTAGAGACTAGGTGCCATCACTATGGTTCACGGATGGCGAACCAGGGTCGTGACAAGTTGGTATCAGAGCTCTAGGTTCATAGGAGTCATGAATCACAAGTCAATTTATTAAAATCTCATGATCGGTATGGAGATGTCTGTACTTATTTACGAGAGGCTATGTAACCGTTAGGAAAAATTCTACTTCGTTTGATTTCCTTGTCGTGCGAGATTTTTTATATCACAATTCTAAACTTCTGTCTTCTATTCTCTCACAGATTGTGAGGATACATGCTACTCGAGATGATCAGGCACCCGCGCTCCCTACTGGAGCCGTCAGAGGTCGGGGCCGGGATAGAGGCTGAGGACGCGCTCGTGGTGTAGCAAGAGCACCTGCGTGAGCTGCCGCTGAGGTACCACCAGTAGTACCAGCCGAAGTCCAGACACTTGATGCATCTATTACTACTACTCCATCACTCCAAGAGACTTTGGCACAGTTTATGACTATGTACACCACTCTATCTCAGGCAGGGTTGCTTCATCTTGCTGCAGCTACATCACAGGCCGGGGGAGGAGCACAGACTCCCGCCGTTCGCACTCCTGAGTAGCGAGTGCATATTGATTAGGTTCCAGAGGCTATTACTGTACAGTCGGTAGCCCCAGCTCATCCCAAGCAAATGGTAGTAGCTTTAGAGGAGGAGCAGAGGAGGCTTGAGAGGTTCAAAAAGTATCAGCCTCCAACTTTTAGCGGACTAGCCTCAGAGGATGCCTTTGGATTTCTTGAAGAGTGCTACCATATCCTCCGTACTATGGGCATATCAGGATCAAGCGGGGTTTCCTTTACTACCTTCTAGATTTGAGGAGCCGCCTATCAGTGGTGGCATGCTTATGTGTTAGACAGTCCGGATGAGGCAGCTTTCCTGACTTGGGCTCAGTTTTCAGAGATGTTCACAAGGGAGTATGTCCCCTAGAGTCTTAGGGATGCCTGGCGTGCGGAGTTTGAGCATTTGTGCTAGGGTACTATGACTGTCTTGAAGTATGCTGTCTGTTACATCGACTTGGCTAGACATGTACCAGCTTTGGTCTCTACGGTTCGCAAGAAGGTTCGTCGGTTTATTGAGGGGCTTATACCCAGCATCAGATCTATTATGGCTCATGAGTTAGAGATGGATATATCTTATCAGCGAGTGGTGAGCATTGCCAGGAGAATTGAGGGTTGCATGCTAGGGATAGAGTGGAGAGGGGGACCAAGAGGTCTTGAGTGTCGCGCCATTACTCTGGTGCCTGTGCCCCAGCTACAGGTCATCATGGTAGGGGTTATGCGAGTCGCCCCGTTCATTCGGCTTTTCCAGTAGCCAGTGGCATTATAGCTCCACCCAGGCCTCAGGAGCCTTATTATGCGCCTCCAGTATCTAGTACGCCTCATGCACAAGGTGCTTCTAGTGGTCAGTCTAGTAGACCTGTCCCGAGCCAGTCAAATCCGCCACATCCTCTCGGAGCTTATTTTGAGTGTGGTGACACCCGTCATGTGGTGAGGGATTGCCCTAGACTTGGGAGGGCTTCACCTCTACAGACTCCTCAGCCACAGCACGCCCCGCAAAGTTCGCAGGCTATGATCACTGCACCAGTTGCTACCCCACCTACCCAGCCAGCTAGAGTTGGAAGACAGGATGGTAGAGGTCGCCCTCAAGGTGGAGGACATGCCAGATACTATGCTCTTCCTACCCTTACTAAGGCTATCGCCTCCGATTCTGTCATCACAGGTACTATCTTGGTCTGTCACAGAGATTCGTAGTTTTCTTGGCTTGGCGGGTTATTACCGTCGATTTGTTCAGGGGTTTTCATCTATTATAGCACCTATGACCAGACTGACCTATAAGGGTGCTCTGTTCCAGTTGGCGGAAGAGTGCAAGGAGAGCTTTCAGAAGCTCAAAACAGCTCTGACTAGAGCCCCAGTTCTGATATTGCCTACCGTTTCAGGGTCTTATACTATCTATTATGATTCCTCGGGAGTTGGCCTTGGAGCGGTATTGATACAGGACGGTAGGATGATTGCCTACATGTCCCCACAATTGAAGATACATGAGAAGAATTGTCCTGTCCATGATCTTGAGTTAGCTGCTATTGTTCACGCCTTTAAGATCTGGCGTTATTATTTGTACGACGTGCCTTGTGAGATTTATACTAATCACCAGAGTTCGCAACATCTGTTCAAGCAGAAGGACCTTAATTTGCGTAAGAGGAGATGGCTAGAGCTGCTGAAGGATTATGATATCACTATCTTGTATCACCCGGGCAAGGCCAATGTGGTGGCCGATGCTTTAAGCCGCTGGGCAGAGATTTTACGAAGTTTGGCTTATCTACCTGCAGCAGAGAGGCCCATGGCGATGGATGTTCAGGCCTTAGCCAGTCAATTTGTGAGGTTGGACCTTTCAGAGCCTAGTGGGGTTCTAGCTTGCATGGTCCCTCGGTCTTCCTTGTTTGATTGTATCCGGGAGCGTCAGTTTGATGACCCTCATTTGCTTGTCCTCAAGGACAAAGTGTTGCATGGTGATGCTTGAGATGTGACTTTAGGTGATGATGGAGTAATGAGGATGCCTGGTCAAGTTTGTGTGCCCAATGTTGATGGGTTTCGGGAGTTAATTCTAGATGAGGCCCATAGTTCGCGGTATTCCATTCATTCGGGTGCCGTGAATATGTATCAGGATTTGAGGCAACACTACTGGTGGAGGCGGATGAAGAAATATATAATTGGGTTTGTAGCTCGGTGCCTTAATTGTCAGCAGTTGAAATATGAACACCAGAGATTGGGTGGATTGCTTCAGCAGATAAAGATTATGGAGTGGAAGTGGGAGCGAATCACCATGGACTTTGAATCTGGGCTCCCACGAACTTTGAGGAAGTTCGATTCCATTTGGGTTATTGTGGATCGGCTGGCCAAGTCCGAGCATTTCATCTCTGTGTGTACTACCTATTCTTTGGAGTGGTTGGCGGAGATTTATATCCGGGAGATTGTCCGTCTGCATGGTATTCCAATTTCCATTATCTCAGACAGAGGTAATCAGTTCACATTGAGATTTTGAAGAGCCGTACAATAGGAGTTGGGTACTCGAGTGGAGTTGAGCACATTATTTCTCCCTCAGACGGATGGACAGTCCGAGCGCACTATTCAGATTCTTGAGGATATGCTCCGTGCGTGCGTGATTGAGTTTGGAGGTTCTTGGGATCAGTTCTTGCCATTGGCGGAATTTGCCTACAACAACAGCTATCATTCTAGCATTCAGGTGGCACCGTACGAGGCTTTATATGATAGGCGGTGTAGATCTCCGGTGGGTTGGTTCGAGCCAGGTGAGGCTAGATTATTGGGCACATACTTGGTTCAGGATGCTTTGGAGAGAGTCAAGGTGATTCAGGATAGACTCCGTACAGCCCAATCCAGACAGAAGAGTTATGCGGATCAGAAGGTTTGTGATGTTTCCTACATGGCTGAAGAGCGGGTTCTGCTTTGGGTTTCACCTACGAAGGGCGTTATGAGGTTTGGGAAGAAAGGAAAGTTGAGTCCGAGGTTTATTGGCCCTTTTGAGATATTGAGGCGTGTTGAGAGGTTGCTTACGAGCTTGCCTTACCTCCCAGCTTGGCAGGATTTCATCCGGTATTTCATGTCTCAATGCTCCGGAGGTATTATGGTGATCCATCGCACGTGTTGGATTTCAGCTCAGTCTAGTTGGAAAAGGATCTATCTTATGTTAAGGAGCCAATGTCAATATTGGACAAGCAGGTTAGGAAGCTAAGGTCAAAGAACATTGCATCAGTGAAGGTTCAGTGGCGGGGTCAGCTAGTCAAGGAGGCGACTTGGGAGACCGAGCAGGATATGTGCAGCCATCACCCTTACATTTTCACTACTTCAGGTATATCTCCATGCTCGTTCGTGGATGAACAAATGTTTAAGTGTGGGAGGATGTAATGACCCGGCCGGTCATTTTTAGAATTTATGCGCTGATCTCTTATTAACTGCTTTCCCCGTATTTATTTCTGCTATTTTGAATCGCCGGGATGTTCGATTTTGAATTTAGGAGAGTTTTGGGACACTTAGTCCCTAAATGAGAGCTTAAGTCTTGGAAATTTGACCATAGTTAGAACAGTGTGAAGACGGCCTCGGAATGGAAATTCGATGGTTCCGTTAGCTCCGTTGGGTGATTTCGGGCTTAGGGGCGTGTTTGGATTGTGTAGCTAATTAGGCTTGAAATACCGAAAGATGAATTTTTGAAGTTCCGGTTCGATAGTGAGATTTTGATCCGAGGGACAGAATGGAATTATAGAAGTTGGAGTAGCTCCGTAGTGTTGAATGTTACGTGTGTGCAAAATTTCAGGTCATTCGCACGAAGTTTGATAGACTTTTTGATTGAAAGCGTATTTTGAGAAATTTGGAGTTCTTAGGCTTGAATCCATGGTTAATTTGAGGTTTCGATGTTGTTTTAGGTGTTTTAAGGATTTTTACAAGTTTGGACAGTGGTATTAGACTTGTTGGTGCCTTTGGTTGAGGTCCCGGTGGCCTCGGGATGATTTCGAGTGGTTGACAGAGAAAATTTTGGAGTAAAGAGTTGTAGCAGTTGCTAGTTTTCTATCATAAGCGCACCTGCGGTTTGGGTTCCGCAGGTGCGACACCGTAGATGTGGCTCAGTAACCGCAGAAGCCGATATGGGGAGGATCAGCAAGTTCCGCAGATGCGGGTACTTCACCGCAGAAGTGGTACCGCACCTATGACTGGGTAATCGCAGGTGCAGAAATTGGCCCTTAGGTGATAAGTTACAGATGCGACCTTTGTTCCGCAAATGTGGGCCGCACATGCGGAAACTGCTGGGCAGAATGTTTTAAAAAGAGGTTTTGCTACTTTGGGGTTTATTTCCACTATTTTTAAATGTTTTTGGAGCTCTTTGAAGGGGATTGAAGAGGGATTCGAGGGGAATCACTTAGAGGTAAGATTCTTGGTCTTAAAACTCGTTTCTAATGTGAAATCTACATAGTAAATCGCGGAATCTTGGCTTAAAATTGAAGAACTAGGGCTTGGGATTAAGAGACTTTAACATGAGAATTTAAGGGGTCATTTGGACTTCGATTTCAGTGCTTTTGGTATGTATGAACTTGTGGGAGTGTGAGGATTCTGGAAATATAAATTTCACCCGATTCCGAGATGTGGGCCCGGGGGGCATTTTGGTTATTTTACCTAATTTCGCGTATTAGCTTAGAATTTAATTGTAGAATCAGTTACTTTAAGTGTTATATACATTTTGAAATTTAATTTAATAGATTTGGGCCATTTGGAGACGAATACTCATGGCAAGAATGTGGTTTTAGGTTGATAATTGAGCCGATTCAAGGTAGGTGGCTTGTTTAACTTTGTGTGGGAGACTCTTCTCTTAGGATTGATATTGTGATAATTGAAATGCCTTGTACATGGAGTGATGAGTGCGTACTTGTGCTAATTGTTGGAAATCCAGGTTTTCATTAAAAATAGCCTTAAATTGTGTTCTTCCTTTTTTCTCGCTTACACTATTTGGAAACTTAGTCTGCTCTTAGTCTAGAAAAGCATGTCTAATTGACTAAATTTCTTTATTTGTTTTAACTGACTTATCTGTATTATGTGTAGCATGCTAGTTTAAAATTATCTCTTTTGACATGGTGTGAAGTTGAGCTTAATTGAGTAATTCCTTTTGCTATTGTTGTGCTTTTATTTTGGGGTTACAGGAAGGCATCCCGGGAGACCCCTATACGTAATTATGATCAAGCTAAGGTGCAGGATACCGGAAGATCCCTGGCACATATATTGAGGATACCAAAAGATCCTCAAGATACCAAGAGATCCCTAGCATGTATTGAGGATACCAAGAGATCCTCGGGATACCAAGAGATCATCGGATATATATATTGAGGATACTAAGAGATCCTCGGGATATCGAGAGATCCCCGGTTATTATCCTTGAGATTATTTGCCTCTGTATCAGTTGTAGTTGTCTTATATCTTGTGATGTTTTTTACTGTTGCACTTATTTATACTACTCTTATCTACACCGTCGAACTTTATATTATTATTTAATCTCAATAGGGCCCTGACCTTCCTCGTCACTAGCTGACCGAGGTTAGTCTTGGAACTTACTGAGTACCATTGTGGTGTACTCATACCCTTCCTGCACATGTTTTTCATGTGCAGATCCAGGTACCTCTACTCAGACTTACCATCCTTGAGCCGAGGCGATTCTACGAAGACTTCGATGTATATCTGCCGCGTCCACAGACCGAGGACTCTCCCTCCATTCTCTCTTGTAGTGATAGCCCTTCTATCATTACTGTTGATGTAGACTTTCCGGAGTTAGAGCATTTTACTATATCCGTACCTTGCGATTCATGGGTTTCCGGGTTTTAGGAATATGTATTAGTTTTTGAGAGTTAACGTTGTGTATGCGAGCGACACTCTTAAACGTGATTTTATTACTCTATCTCTGTTTTAACTTATTCGTCTTCCGCAAATTTGGCTTATTTTCCTCATTTTAGACTTGCCTAGTCGTAGAGACTAGGTGCCGTCACTATGGTTCACGGAGAGCGAATCAGGGTCGTGACAGCTGACTCTAGTCTCACTTCTTTAATATCGACATCTTTAAATTGTTGTTGGCTAATTTATTGATGTTCTACTCTGGCCTCCTCAATTAGCATCTCAAATTCACGCTCCTTTTGGCTCTTATCCCCAAAATTGGCTTGCTGAGCATTAAAAGCTTCAACCACTTGACTCACTTGAGCCTCCAAGTTGCGAATAGTTGCCTCTTGCCTTTCTATCTGCAATTGTTTTTTTTATTTTGTTCCAGAAGGCACTTTAACATATCATTGATCTCCTTCAGGTCTGCACCCCCAGGTTCTTTGTTCCTGTTATCATCACAAGAAAATGTAGAATCATCATAGTAAGGGGTTGGGGGAAGATAAGAAATATAAGCACAATCATGAAAGTGACCATCTTGACCACCACACATATCACACACATTCCACACATAAGATTGAGTTAGTGCACAAAACTCGCTCTCGAAAATATTTTGATAATTTTCCCCTGGGTTGTTTCCTCCACAGTAAGCATAAGGAGGATCAAAAGTAGAATTACCAACATCAAAACTCTCATAATTTCAAGATTCCATATTTTTAAAATCAACAAATAAAACTAAAAAAAATCAAATACAAAAAATAAAAATAAAAGTTCAAACTTGAAACCTAACAATATGTACACCATGCCATCTAAATATTGGTGCTGTGCTGATCCTAAGGAGGAGTCATTAGTACATATGTTATTCACATCCAATGGAGCTAGTAGTGTTTGGACTTACTTCCCGAGGAGAGCAGGAATTACATTAGAAGGGTTATCATTACAACAAGCAATTACAAAGTGTTGGACAACACTAGTTGTACCTAGATTGAAGCCAGTCTTACAAGCCTTACCTGCATGCATTGTACGAGAACTTTGGAAGAGAAGAAACAGTTTGAAATATGGAGAAGCAGTGTCAGTGAGCAAAGTTATTTACCAGGTGTCATCTACGCTGCAAGCTCTAGTCCAACTGAAAAAACCTGGACTACATGTGCCTCACAAGTGGCTGGACTTGCTGACAATGATGGAGCAATACACGCCTCGATTGAAATTTGATAAAGTATTATGGGAATTTCCTTCAAGAGGGTGGATCAAAGTGAATACGGATGGAGCATATAGCGGGAATCCAGGAAGGAGTTCAATTGGTTTCTGCATAAGGGATGAGGTAGGTGATTTGATATATGCAGAAGGAAGAGAAATTAAGGAGGGTTCTAACAATGAAGATGAGGCGACAACAATAGTAGAGGCAATGAGAATGTGCAAAACAATGAACCTCAACAATGTTTGGCTTCAGACAGATTCAATGATGCTTAAAAATATCATAGATGGACAATGGAAGCCACCTTGGAATATTGTGGATGAAGTGGAGGAAATCATCAGACTCAAAGTGGGGTGTAATTTCAAGGTATCTCACATTTTTAGAGAGGGAAACAAACTAGCAGACCACCTTGCAAATTATGCACTTGACAGTGGCAACGTAGAGAGTTATGATTTCTGGGAACTTGATGTGTCGAGCAAAAGGTTGATAAATGAGGATAAGCAACAATGTCCAAATCTAAGAATAAGAGTTACAAGAAATTAGGGAAGAGCAGGGAAGAAACAAATGCAATCGAGATTAAAATAACATGTAATCACCTTGATCGACCAGAGGAGAACATGGGGATCACCATTTTCATTAACATTTGTTTCCTTTTTGCAGGTACAATTGGAGTATTACTGTACAGTATAGTCAAGAAAGTTCCATTGGTGGTATTAATGCAATGCATTCATTCCAATGGAACAAATTCGAAACTGGACAGTGATACAAGCCATGGAAGATTAAACAGACATGAAAACATTAGTACATTAGATGGGAGATTAAACAAGGTAACATGGGGTGGAGTTAACAATGAAGCTCTTCTTTTGTTTAATACACGCACCTTTCTTGAGAAATGAAGGCGTGCAAAAACTTGGTCGACGGTCCATTTTCGATAAAGTTAATTAGTGGATTATTAAATTGGCGCCTTGGAGCATAAAATCACACTTGGATTATAATAATACATGCATGCCTCTTCAAATTTATGGGAAGAAAAGTCCCCCGGCATGCACATGGGTATTTAGATCGTCTCAAGATCTTTTGCCCCATGTGAATCTATTATTAAAATTCAAAAGCTTGCTGAAAAGAAATGGATGCACATGGGATTTCTTGGTCAATGTGGGATTTGCTGGGGACGCATTTGATCACGCAAAATAACGCCCTCCAGTGGGCTACTAATTTGTATCATAATACAATTGACAAGGCAATTAACCACGCTTCATCCATTTTCTATGAGTTAGCACATGCTCAAGGGGACAAGAGTGGACGCCTTGTCGGAAGTCGAGGATGTCCAGTTTGCTCAACCAAATTCTGAAGGTGCGTTTTGTAGCATCAGCATGCTGGGATTCCCACGAGTTCGATAAAATTCATTGTCCTTGGAGAGTGAGAAAATGCACGCATGTTTCATTTGGATATGTAACGCACGCATCAAAAGCTGATGCAACAGAATGCACGCAACATTCCTTTGGAGAATGGGAATCGAAGCTTTCTATTATTATAATGCAAGTATGGAGTTTCAATTTTAAAACTCTATGGACAATGCAAGCATGTTTCGACAAAAGCTGGACACTGCAGCTTTGTTTTTGACAAAAGATGGAATTAAACAATGTCCAGTGCAGTTTGCCAATTGTTAAATGCACGATTGCTTTGGCATGGATTGATAGTACAACTTTATGCACGCATGATTCCACAAGCGTGTTATGGAATAGATTGCACTGGAAACAAAGCCCAATGCATGCGTACAACAACAGAAGGGCATGCGCATGAGCTTTCTTTCGAGACAATGCACACATGATTTCGAAACAATGCATGGTACGCATGCCTGGACTTTCCATCTTGACATTTTGGACATTCTAGCAAGTGCTGAATTGGACGACGCAATCACAGCACTTTGAATTGCACGTCCAAGATACATTGTCCACCACTTTGGGCCAGAGATTAGACAAAATGTGATCACTACAACTCCAATTTTTGGGATTTTAAACAATGGACATGGTACATGGAGTTGGACAGATCATTTTTGGTCTTCAAGGGCAAATAATATTGGTTTCAAGTGCACACAAGTGGATTGGACTGTTAAGGGATTTCAAACTCAAACGACTGCTTCACGGACTAGGTGTCATTATACAAAGTTTACTAGATTTATTGTGATATCAATTTTGAGTTTCATGCTCAATTTTGATAATAGGTATCATGTAGTAATCAAAGCTTATTTCCTTCGTTATGTTAGACCACCAGACAACTTACTATTGTAATTTGTTATTTTGTTATTTATATATATAAAAAATAGCCCTAGGCGCTTGCGTAGCAGATTGCCAAAAAAAAAAAATATGTACACCTACAACTACACCGTTAGTTCCCCGGCAATGGCGCCAAAATTTGATCACGCCTAACTATATCTTATAAAAAGGACTAAGCGGTCATTGCAAACATAATTCGTTTTACAAGTCCGGAGTTGAATCCCCATAGAGAACTAAGGCTTTGCTACAGCTGTTTAATATCACCAAGAAGACAAGCTTGAACAATTCCTAACTTATACATATTAAGATTCTTGTGTTTAACTAATTAACTAACAAAATAAAATAGTAAATTATCAACTAAAGATACTAAGAGTTAGAGACAAGATTAATGAGGTCTAGAGTTATGATTTTCCCTATTGTCGGAATTCTTCCCGCTACAGTTACTAATTCTCTACCGATCATGAGCGCTCTGACTGTCGTAACTCGCTCCCGAGTAATTACCACAATTTACTAGACATATTCTCCAGAATTATGCTAGCTGGCTGTCACGACCCAAAATCCACTAAGAGTCGTGATGGCGCCGAACACTGCTATCAGGCAAGCCAACCAAATTACTTAATCCAAATCTCGTTTTAATACTTTTTAAAATCCAGGAATTTCCTTCAAATTTAGCAATTTTAAAAGATAATAGTCTTAAATTGGATTTAAATGATAAGCAGTTAATATAAAATACTTCAAACCATCTCAAAACCCGGGGTCACAAGTGCATGAGCATCTACTGACAAGTAAATAAAATACAACATCCGTCCGGAATACAGTGGACAAGAAGCAAATACGGTATACTGGAAGGAACTACTCTAGCTGCGGCCGTCTCGAATAATACAGCTCACCTAGTCCCAGAATTCATCTGTGCTGCTATGCCTAGTAGACCACTAGAGTTACATGTACTTGTGCAACAAAAATGCACATAAGTGTAGTATGAGTACGTAAACAACGTGTATTCAATGAGTATCCCGCCTAATCTCGAAGAAGTAAAGACGAGATGGTCAACTTCGACACTTACTAGTAGTCTGATAATGATGTCAATATTACATTAAATCGTAAATTTCTACCAACATGATTTTTATCAAATAGAAGGAAACAAGTAAACTATTATTCCTTTTTATGGGAATTCCCAAGTTCCTTTTCCATTATTTTTTCAAATATTCTCAAGCCATGAAGAGGCAATAACAACTTTAATAAGTTCAAGCAGCAATACAAGCATGCGCAAATCATGAAAGAGGTCGATGGGCCGTTCCAACAGAAATGTAAACTGTGCACTTGCTGAGGGTCGACGACACGCCCATAGATGTATCTATTTAATCTGCCGAGGCGTTCGGCCCGTTCCAAAAATAAACACACACAGACAGATAGCCAATCAAGAATTCAACATGGAGCAGTTATCCAAAGAAAAGCCAATTCTTTTTAATATTTTAGAAAAATGAAGTTTAACCTTTTTAGAAATCCGTTTAGTAATTCGATGTGGTTTAAGCAATTCAAGTCATTGATAGGTTTCGTAAATAATCCAAGTATAGCATGCTTTTGAGTCCTAACTACCCGGACAATAGCATAATAGTAGCTACGCAGGGACTCTCATCACCTCGTGCATATGTAGCCCCCAAAATAGGAGCACATAATTAATTATTTCACCTATGCGGATAATTCCCTCTTACAGGGTTAGAAAGGAGAATCACCTCGCTCTGAAGATCCATGATCGGCATTCCACGCCCTTCCGAAGACCCTAATTAATGCACCACGCTCCAAAACTAGCCAATGATTATACAAATCCATTAACATATGCTCAATTACTCTTTACAATCCAATTTATAGCAATTCCTAACCCGATCGAAAAGTTGGCTAAAACGCCCTCACGCCCACGTGCCCGGAATCCGAAATTTTTCAAAGATAAAGTTTACCCATGGACTCATGAACTCAAATATATAGTTTTCACTAAATTCTATACTCAAAATCGTGGCTAAATTCCAAGAATACAAATTCTAGGTCTTTCTACCAAAACCCCCAAATTTCTACTAATTTACATGCTAAAATCCTTATATAATTGATACATTTGACTCAAAATAGGTGGGGATATCTTACCTTGACGTTGATGACGAAGTTCTCCTATTGAAGCTCCCCAAAATCGCCCATGCCAAGTGAAAAATGGGAGAAGAATGGCCAACCCCCGAGTTTTAAAACCCTTCTGCCTCCAGCTATTTCTACACCTGCTGCCTCCAAACCGCTTCTGCGGTTCCGCAGGTGCTGTTCCAATACCGCATCTGCAATCCTCAACATGATGCCCCTCTTCTGCTTCTGCGACAACACCACTGCAGGTGCTGTCCCGCATTTGCGAAAAAATGACCGCATCTGCGGTCCCTGCCTGGTCGCCCCTTTCCGCTTCTGCGATCGCTCCACCGCAGGTGGGGTCCCGCATATGTGGAAATATGACCGCATCTGCGGTCCCTTCTCTTCTAGCCCAAAACCTCTCCTGCGGTTTAAGTGCCGCATCTGCGGTACGACATCTGCGGTCCAAAAATCGCAGATGCGGTTATGACAGCAACCAGCAAACCTCAGGCTTCCAAAAACTCCATTTTCGATCTGTTAACCACCCGGAATCCACCCGAGGCCCCCGAGACCTCAATCAAACTTACCAACCAATCCCAAAATACGTTACGGACTAGCCCGAGGCCTCAAATCACATCAGATAGTACTATAATCATGAATCAACCTCCAATCCAAACTTAATGAACTTTAGAATTTCAAACTTCTATTTCCGATGTTTAAACCTATCAAATCACATCCGATTAACCTCAAATTTTGTACACAAGTCATATTCAGCATTACGGACCTACTCCAACTTTCAGAATTGGATTCCAACCCCGATATCAAAAAGTCCACTTTCGGTCAAACTTCTCAAAAACCTTCAAATTTCTATCTTTAGCCAAATGGCTCCAAAATGACCTACGGACCTCCCATTTCACTTCTGATCGCGCTCCCAACTCCATAATCACCATGTGGAGCTATTCACAGACTCAGAATCTTAAATGAACATCGATAACACTGAAATGCACTTCAAGCCAAACTTATAAAATTTCTACCAAAATGTTAACTTCCACAATAAGCGCCAAAACACTCCCGGGTTATCCAAAACCCGAACCGGGCCTATGCCTAAGTCCGAAATCACCATACGAACCTGCTGGAACCTTTAGATCTAGATTCTGAGGTTGTTTACTCAAAAATCCCATCCTAGTTAATTCTTTTAACTTTTAGCTTCTGAAATGAGAATTCTCTTTCCAAATCTACTCTGAACTTTCCAAAATTCAATTCCGACTGCGCGTACAAGTCGTAATACCTGAGTTGAAGCTATTCATGGCCTCAGACTGCTTAACGACACGCTAGGGCTCAAAACGACCGGTCGGGTCGTTATATTTTCTCCCACTTAAACATACGTTCGTCCCCGAACGTGCTGAGAACTACACTGGAGTGGTCTGAAATCGCTGTTTAACTTCTCATGCACCTTCCCATGCTATCACAGCTCAATTGAGCACATTAGCTCGATCAATTATGAAGATATTCTCTTTTATTTAAGCGGATACGCCTTAAAGCCCAATTCCAACATCCGGAGTTTCATGCCTGACCTGTTCCCACCATAAGATCACCATATTAATCACCACACGCTGCACCCAAACTTAGCTGCATAACCTTGCTAAGTTCACACCTAGGATCACTTACTCACCGGACCACAATAACCTCTTTCTGATCAACTTAGTCAAAGTCCTACTAATCTGATGCTCCCATTGCACCCCATGACATACACAGGTCTCACTCTAACCTTTACAATACCGCCATAATGGAAGAGATGTGCAGAAATCCATAATCAACTGTCGAGTCAACAAACCATTATGTCTATACCCCTAACAAAAACCATCACCTCATTCTGAACCAAAGAATGGTCTTATCTCCATAATATACTTCATATAGTCCGATTGCACTGATTCTAGGTCAAGGGATCTCGTCTCATCCGATACAACTGCTCAAGCAATAAACTACATAAGACATTATCAAAAGTCTCTTATGATGCTACCATGCGCCAATATGCCACCAATTCGAATGCGATACAAAAGGAAATGAACTCTGGAAGGAATTACCTAACTCACGCACTAGTACGGACTTTCCTTAGAAAATAGAAAGCAAGGCATACAAAAATAGCATATAGAAAACTATACTTAACATCACATTGTTACTGCACAACCCGATCCAAATAACATACCCATGGCGGCGTGCCACCGATCCACACATAGATCCCACATAAGGAGATTGCACATCGATCTAAATTGGCTCATTACGATAAAATATCGAATTTCGGTCACAAGCACGCTAAGTGTATAATACCATCCCTGAGGGGACATATAGCGCCATAAGCTACAAAACTCAAGCACAACTGAGGAGCGACATACAATCTGAATCTCAAGAGCCATTGGCTCATATAACATCATTTCTACGTGGATCCTTAACACGTAAGCAATTTCTTAAGCCGTCTCACGACTCACACGACACAATGCATCACTACGTGAAATATCTGGCAATGAAATAACACCCTGACTGCTCTTCTATACAGAGCGCACTGCTGAAATGATCACGTTTGGCCTGATATAGAGCCCACATCCACATTTGAATCCATCCACCAACCTCAAGCCGATTATGATTGCACTAACTAGGATAATAACCTTTCCAAGGTCCATAATAACCCTCCTTTCTGCTCATAACACATAAGAACAGCCCTCATAGCTGGAGCGAACCTCCACAGTCCCTAACCCAATAACTAGAGTGCCTCTAGGCATAAATTCTTGAATAAATGGTATTACCACCATCCTCATACTTGGTTTAAGTCTTTAATCAATCAAGTGACCACATGTCACACTTATACAATCTTCCTGTGGGACGCACTCCCACAACCCTTCGAAACACATAACAGGTCCGTACATCCCAACCACTGGCCGCACCAACGCTGAAAAGCGATCAAGAATCATTAACCATGATACAAGCCCTTCTTACAAAACACCGATCTCAGGTGACGTTGAAGACAATACCAACTTACTTTAAATATCGAAACTCCTTTCCTGCTCATCCGAGCTTGTGACACCCTTGTCCGTACTTAACTACAACCTTGATTCTCACTTCAAACTCCATACTACTCACTGCACCCGACATGCCAATGTACGATAGGACATGATTCTTATCATAACTTCGGAACCACTAATAGGTCAACACTTCATCATATAAAAGCTTTTCACTGAACTCACTTCAGGAGAACATAGCAACACATAGGCAAATTCTTATAACCGTAGAATATGCAAACATCTAAGTAGTGATCTAAGGCACTATAGCCCCTCCGGATATCCGCTTCCATATAATAAGCCATAACCGAAGAATGCTCCTGAATAATATCAATTACGGCGGCTGACAAGCCTCATACGCACCGTCACAAATCACTTGCATAACTTGATCACACGGAAGGAACTGATCTCCACCACCAATATGCCAACTCAATTATAGCTAGCCAATCTATCTTCGTCCAATTTATACTTGATTGCCATCGAAACAATAATAACTCCATCCGACACTTACCATACTCTATCTGCACTCACCCCGAGTGACCTTGAACCGCGAGACCATGCTGTCTCAAATCCCACGAACTATTTTCATACCTCCCAATTGCTACATCACAAGCCAAAACATCACAAAACATTCTGTGCCTCTTCTCATAGGCTGCAAACAAGCTTGATTCCTACCCGTAACCATACGCTCCAAATTATTAGGCATCACACCTCATCTTATGAATTTACCGCGACCGCTATTGAGAGCCGCCTTCTCTGACTTGGCCCCGAATATAATCAACTCCATGAGTCCTCCATCACATGAATACCCCTTAGCGAAGAACCCGCAGAATCACTTCCATTGGAACTTGTATTTATACAAACAAATTCCTGAATCTTTCTCCAAGTCTGAACATGGGCCAAAAAGGCCAACGATAGCCCACCTTTAATACTTCCTTTGCTTAAATTACCACTTATGGTCCTTTCCCGTAGCTGAAATAGCCCATCTATATGATAATAGCCAAAAAAATCTCGCAAGTAATTAACCATGCAACCCGATCATAAGCGGTGGGACTCTCCCACTTGGCATGAAGCCATCATTTCACAAACCTGGAACTCACCCGTCCTCTTTACCTCTTGTTGACATAACCTTGCGCAATCAACTGCCAAAGTTCTCGAAATCTTTCTGGGAAACCCCCTTTCTTATATTCTGAATCATCAAACATATTTGCACAACCGATCTATTTGCTATATAATTCATAGAATTCTTTGCAGAAGTCTTGCCAACCACACGACCGCTAATCTGCTCACTTGGGTAACCCACCTATAAAAGCTCTCCCCGGCATCTTCCAACGCTGCTGCATGGGTACAATCATTATGACATCAATAACACATCCTGAGTCTGTGCTCACTCTCCAGCTGCACAGGTCCATTTACCCCTCGTGGAAATCATTTAAATGTGCGGCAACAACCTTCCAATTCGAAGCTATGTTTCATCCTTCTTTCTTTTAGGCAACTCTTTTTCGTTATATCAAACCTCCTGCCGCGTAATAGCCTATACTTCAAATTAAATCTGTAGACCCCAATCATCAGTCACTAACATTCTAAATCACTCCAAACTCTCCTTAAGGCACGTGGTCATCCCACTGCAAAGCCCATATGCAACTTCGCCACTCTCCCACTTTGGCGGAACTCATCCCCTTAATCGATTATTCGACCTTCACTTCTTATACTTGGCATTCTAGAAATTTTAGCTACTGCCTGACACTTTCCACACATCTTTCCTCATCCTTTGCTACTCAGTTGTTGCCTTAATAAAAATCTATCTTCGTATCACTTGAATCCACAAATCGCTACTGACTTTAAATTATCTCTCTCGAGCTGCCAATAATAGAAATGTCGATTCAACCCTGAACCACCCTACCTCGCGATGTCTAACAATAGTTTCTCCAATATTATTCCTCAATACCCTAAGGAAAATTGCAGAAGACCATAACACTGACAAATTTAGTACATTCAATAAGGACAACGACGCCGCATTGTAGAAGAAAGCTCCGCCACGCTAGCAAATACCGAGTCTCAATACCTCATCAACCCTAACCTGAATATTCTCAGCCCGATTTCCTTGCCTCTACCGTGAATAAAACACCGAATCTCTAGATCATGCACTGAGTAAACCTCCCTTCAAGTCATTCACTGCCCCGATACGTAGGCAAACATCCTACCAATATAACAATACTGCCGAACGACTGTTCATAAGCATCCTGGCAACTTGTGCCTAACCTCAGAGCTCTCAGAAGTACCGCTGCTGAGCTTGAAACAATAAAATATCCTTCAACAAGGCGACGATAATATCTAATCAACTATACCAGAAGAAACATCCTGCACCACATTCGTAGTGCCATTTCAATTCTTCAATTCTTGACAAGCGCTTCGCATCGCATAGGATTGAGTAGGAAAGAAACCAAGGCATAAGCCTCACAAGAATCAAATCGCACGATAATGAATCAAGAAGGGAAGTACTCCTAACAGTCTTGCAGCCTTCCGAGGATAAGTACAGATGTCTCCGTACCGATCCGCGAGACTCTACTAGACTTGCTCATGACTCGCGAGACTCTAGGAACCTAGTGCTCTGGTACCATGTTGTCACGACCCAAAATCCACTAAGAGTCATGATGGTGCCGGACACTGCTGTCAGGCAAGCCAACCAAATTACTTAATCTAAATCTCGTTTTAATACTTTTTAAAATCCAGGAATTTCCTTCAAATTTAGCAATTTTAAAAGATAATAGTCTCAAATCGGATTTAAATGATAAGCAGTTAATATAAAATACTTCAAACCATCCCAGAACCTAGTGTCACAAGTGCATGAGCATCTACTGACAAGGAAATAAAATACAACATCCGTCCGGAATACAGTGGACATGAAGCAAATACGGTAAACCTGAAGGAACTACTCTAGCTGATCTCGAATAATACAGCTCACCTAGTCCCAAAATTCATCTGTACTGCTACGCCTAGTAGACCGTTAGAGTTACATGTACCTGTGCAACAAAAATGCACAGAAGTGTAGTATGAGTACATAAATAACGTGTACTCAATGAGTATCCTGCCTAATCTCGAAGAAGTAGAGACGAGATGGTCAACTTTGACACTTACTAGTGGTCTGATAATGATGTCAATATTACATTAAATCGTGAATTTCTACCAACATGATTTTTATCAAATAGAAGGAAACAAGTAAACTATTATTCCTTTTTATGGGAAATTTCCCAAATTCATTTTCCATTATTTTTCTAAATATTCTCAAGCCATGAAGAGGCAATAAGAACTTTAATAAGTTCAAGAAGCAATACAAGCATGCACAAAATCATGCCGAGGTCGACGACCTGTTCCAACAGAAATGTAAACTGTGCACTTGCCGAGGGTCGACGACGAGCCTATAGATGTATCTATTTAATCTGTAGAGGCATTCGGCCCGTTCCAAAAATAAACACACACCGACAGATAGCCAATCAAGAATTCAACATGGAGCAATTATCCAAAGAAAAGACAATTCTTTTTAATAATTTAGAAAAATGAAGTTTAACCCTTTTAGAAATCCGTTTACTATTCGATATGGTTTAAGCAATTCAAGTCATTGATAGGTTCGTAAATAATCCAAGTATAGCATGCTTTTGGGTCCTAACTACCCGGACAATATCATAATAGTAGCTCGCCCGGACGCTCATCACCTCGTGCGTACGTAGCCCCCAAAATAGGAGCACATAATCAATTATTTTACCTATGGGGATAATTTCCTCTTACAAGGTTAGAAAGGAGACTCACCTCGCTCCGAAGATCCATGACTGGCATTCCACGCCCTTCCGAAGACCCTAATTGATGCACCACGCTTCAAAACTAGCCAAGGAATATACAAATCCATTAATATATGCTCAATTACTCATTACAATCCAATTTATAGAAATTCCTAACCCCGATCGAAAAGTTAGCCAAAATGCCCTCGGGCCCACGTGCTCGAAATCCAAACTTTTTCGAAGATAAAGTTTACCAATGGCCTCACGAACTCAAATATATAGTTTTCACTAAATTCCATACTCAAAATCGTGATTAAATTCCAAGAGTACAAATTCTAGGTCTTTCTACCAAAACCCCAAAATTTCTACTAATTTACATGATAATATCCTTATATAATTGATGCATTTGACTCAAAATAGGTGGGGATATCTTACCTTGACGTTGATGACGAAATTCTCCTCTTGAAGTTCCCCAAAATCACCCATGCCAAGTGATAAATGGGAGAAGAATGGCCAACCCCTGAGTTCTAAAACCCTTCTGCCTCCAGCTATTTCCGCACATACGGCCTCGAGACCGCTTCTGTGGTTCCGCAGGTGCGGTTCCAATACCGCATATGC
Source organism: Nicotiana glauca (assembly GCA_026770625.1). Classification (NCBI taxonomy): domain Eukaryota; kingdom Viridiplantae; phylum Streptophyta; class Magnoliopsida; order Solanales; family Solanaceae; genus Nicotiana; species Nicotiana glauca. The sequence goes on along the minus strand of MU705713.1, from coordinate 13,731 downwards.
GATCCTCAACATGATGCCCCTCTTTCGCTTCTGCACCTACACCACCGCAGGTGCGATCCCGGATCTGCGGAAAAATGACCACATCTGCGGTCCCTGCCTGGTCGCCCCCTTCCGCTTCTGTGATCGCTCTACTGCATGTACGGTCCTGCATCTGCAGAAATATGACCGCATCTGCAGCCCCTTCTTTTCTAGCCCAAAACCGCTCCTGCAGTTCAAGTGCCGCATCTTCGGTCCGGCATCTACGGTCCAAAAACAGCAGATGCGGTTATGACAACAACCAACAAACCTCAGCCTTCTAAAAACTCCATTTTCGATCCGTTAACCACCCAGAATCTAGCCGAGGCCCCTGGGACCTCAACCAAACTTACCAACCAATCCCAAAACACGTTACGAACTCACCCGAGGCCTCAAATCACATCAAACAACACTAAAATCATGAATCGACCTCCAATCCAAACTTAATGAACTTTAGAATTTCAAACTTCTATTTCTGATGTTTAAACCTATCATATCACGTCCGATTGACCTCAAATTTTGTGCACAAGTCGTATTCGACATTACGGACCTACTCCAACTTTCAGAATTGGATTCCAACCCTATTATCAAAAAGTCCACTTTCGGTTAAACTTCTCAAAAACCATCAAATTTCTATCTTTAGCCAAATGACTCCAAAATGACCTATGGACCTCTGATTTCACTTCCGATCGCGCTCCCAACTCCAGAATCACCATCCGGAACTATTCATAGACTCAGAATCTTAAACGTACATCGATAACACTGAAATACACTTCAAGCCAAACTTATGAAATTTTTTCTAAAATGCTAACTTCCACAATAGGCGCCAAAACACTCCCAGGTTATCCAAAACCTGAATCGGGCATATGCCCAAGTCCGAAATCACCATACGAACCTGCTGGAACCTTCAGATCTTGATTCCGAGGTCATTTACTCAAAAATCCCATCCTAGTTAATTCTTTCAACTTTAAGCTTCCTAAATGAGAATTCTCTTTCCAAATCCACCCTGAACTTCCCGAAATTCAATTTCGACTACGCGTACAAGTCGTAATACCTGATTTGAAGCTATTCATGGCCTCAGACTGCTGAATGACGCGCTAGGCTCAAAACGACAGATCGGGTCGTTACGCTGGCATTAAGTACAACTCACTCGGATTTCACCCAAGGTTAGTTATCCCTAATCCCACCTTTAAACCCTCGGTATTGATCCCTCATATACGTTCGGATTGATGTTGTTCAACAACTACCTAAATATGTACTCTCTCTCTAGTAATACATACTAAATAGGCACAGTCGGTTGAGAGCTCTTCAACCAACAACAATAATAACTTAGTTCAACAATTAGAGAAAAAGCTACAACAAATCTATTTTAACGTAACAGGAAAATCATCCTCCAATAGGTTCCATCAAAACCCTAGATAACAAATTAGCTATTCATAGTAGTACGCATAATTACAGTACTAAAATTCATAACCAATAATAGAAATAGGAAGAAGAAAATGAAAAACTCGTATCCCCGACGGCTCAGTTCTCTCCCTAGGTCTAAAGTGTGTCAAAAGTATGTCCCCCTCCCTCAAAATAGCATTTTTACATATACTTATACCAAGTAGGGTCGGGCCCAGATGAAACACCTTTTTCTGCGCAAAATAGGACTCTGGCTCTGTAAGTTCAGTGGGCATAGGGCGACGCGCGACGCATGTGGGGAAGTTCAGTGAGCCGATTCTAACAGGCTACAGGAATTTTCCACAAGCGCGCCGCGCCGTACCATGCACCACGGTATTGCGATTCACAAAAATGCAAAACATGAATGCTATAGCCTTTTTAAATAGGTTTCCAATGATATATTGTAGAGCCCAAACGGAGTTCCGCACGAAAAGTTATGTATATTTTACTAGACAATGCACCGTATGCCCGTTCGATTCTTCGTTTCGTTCTTTACTATCATCTATCTATCGCCGAACACGATCCCAGCTTGATTCATTGGGCTTGTACTCAGACTTCAAAGCTCTAAATCACTTGAATTTATTCTATAATATCTACATAGCTCGGAATCACTCGTGCAAGGTATAAAATACACAATTAGTGCAAAACACTAGCGATTAAATCTCAAACTTCATTAAAGCACAGTACATAAGAGTGTAATAAGCGACTAAAATACGTAATTATAGCCTATCATCAGAAGAAATTTTTATGGAAGGTACATATTGGAGTTTCTCCCTTCTCCCTAGCTATTTTATGCCTTGAAACTTCCTTCAGATGAGATAATTTGTATCATGGAGTTTCTTTTGTTGTTTGATTATTGCAAATGGCCTTTTACATATTTTTTTCTAATCAATGTGGTCTCTCTCTCTCACCGCTCTGAGGCTAGGGCGACTGTGCGGGAAGCAAAAATAATGTCGGAATAATTCGAGTAGAGTATGGGTACAGTAACATGAACGGCAGATACAACAATATTTTCTACGCTGGAGAAGATTTGAGGGTCGAGATTTTTGTTCGTCTCCATTTTTAGTTTTAATATAATGTATACAGTAATTTGCTTGGCCGGAAAACGCATATCCGATGAACTTTCTTCTCTTCTTTGCAATTTAGCCATATGCAATGATATAAATATATTGTATTCTTTACAAATTCACTCAAACACTTTGTATTTTTGTATAAATTTTTTTTGCTTGTATTTATGTATTTCGAAGGTCTGTATTTTTTAATACAGCTGAATACACCTATATTCATGAATACTGTACATATATGCATTAATACAGGATATAAACATTGAAATACACTAAATACAAACATTAAAACAGAACATAATATTAACAGTGAATACATTTAATTTTAAAATACAGTGAAATACATTGAATACAAATAGAAATATAGTGAATACAACCAATAAAATATACTGAATACATCAATAATAGCATATATTAGGAATAACTAAATTATTGTTACTACAAATACATTTGAATACACTGAATATAAAATAGCAAACATAGTAAATACAAACATTGAATCTAATGAATGCAATGGTAAAAAATATATATGAAACACACTAAATAAAAAAGTTAAATACAATAGTTATATACAACTGAAAATTCATTCTAATGAATTGGTTGATAATGAGACATGTTAGAATTAATTTTGTTGAGTTATATTAGGATTGAGTTGATAATGAGGCATGTTAGAATTACTTGGGTTGATAATTAATTGGGTTCATTCTAATTGATATTATTTTGTTATTAGAGGCTTATTTATAAGGTGATTGCAGTTACTGTATTCATGAATACATGCGCGTACAACTAGACTATCCTGATTTTTACGCAATTTTTGCTGTTGTATTCATGAATACATAAGCGCGAATACAGTAAATACACTACCGTAATAACTGAACAATAGCTATAGAAAGTAATTATGTATATGATTGTCATAATAAGTCAATATGTGCTAAACAATAATGGTTTCTGAAAATTAATCTTTTATTTATTTTATTGATCAAAAAATATATGTTTATGAAAAGAAAACAGATATTTATTTTATTTTTATAGGGAGGAAAGGCTACCAAACCTACCAGAAAGAAGAAACAAGAGAGAGTTCCTTGAATTAAAAGAGAGAGAGGAAGAATAGGAGAGTGTAAGGGAAATGGTCAGCCCTCGCGAGCTTGGAGGCTATCAAACAATTCGATACAGTTAAGTTTCAAAGGTTCAGTCTTTTCCTAGTCTCTTCTCATTTTCTGCTTCTTTTTTTAAATTAATCCAAATAACAATTTTGAAAATTTCGCAATTGTTTAATCTTACGGATTTGTTGTTAGCAGTGTTTTAGTGCCTTTAAATACCAACTTTTTTTCCTGAAAAAGATTCAATTTTCATTTTTCTTGATGGGGTTTTTGTTGTTTCTGTTTTGTTATCTGAAATTTGAACAAGTAGTATGTTGGGTCTCAACGAATATTGGAGTAATGAGCTCAACAAAATAAAAAATGATAGATAATATTTTCCGGAATGGAAAGCCAATTGTTAAAGATTGAAATAATGTTAGAATTTCAGATAATGTTTTGATGATAGTACCTGTGTTTGTGAACCTATTTTCTTTTGTTCCGTTCCAGAAAAAATTAACCATTTCTAAATTTGGTAACAATTTAGCTTAAACTTACAATTCTACCCTTAATGAGAAACTTTTATAACCACATAAATATTGTAGCCCCTTTTTGACTCGTTTAGGACCACAAATTCCAAAAGTCTTTAAACTTCGTGCCCAGTCAAACAAGTTCACATAAATTTGAATGAAAGGAGTATTTGAGCAGTAAAGATTTATAATAATGTCTAACTGTTGGTCGAAGAGAGCATTGATATGAGGTTAAGAGTTGACATAGTCGTGAAGAAATATGACTCCTGCCCATAAGTAAGAGATGTCATTTTTACCTTCTGGTGGAAAAAGTATCATTGAAGTATATTTTCTGGCAATCAAATGCCAAAAAATGACTTATGTTCTAGAAAATATTTTCTCCTCGCATAGGCGATGCTACTACTTTAAAATGAATGAATATTCGGGTGGAAGAAAGCACACAAAGCCAGCATATTCCTAATAGCCTCTGTATTTGATAAGTTAATCGCGTAGGTAGGCTATCAACTATTCCAGCGGAAAGGGAAAAGCTTATTTGTATATTTTCTTCTCACTCTAACATCTAAAGGCCTGCGGGAACTTGACTTAAAGAAGACTATCGTTTTGTGGTTTCTCCACATTACTGTGAAGGAGATGTAACTGGTAAAGTTGCTGGCATGTGACCTGGACGTCACGGGTTCAAGCCATGGAAACAGCCTCTTGCAGAAATGCAGGGTAAGGCTGTGTACAACAGACTCTTGTGGTCCGGTCCTTCCCTGGACCCCGCGCATAGCGGGAGCTTAGTGCACCAGGTTGTCCTTTTTACTTTGAAGTGGACGTGGTTTCAAGTTTTGCAGCAAATTGCTTTCTCTATTTCCATCTCTAGAGGTTACTGGTTTAGCTCGTGCATTTATTTTATTAGGTTTAGCTTAACAAGTTTTACTGTTCTTCTTCGTAACAAGAAATGAAAGTTGTGTGTTCCTGTGGAATTTGCTTGACATTTGCTGGTTCTGATTTAACGGAAATTCAATCATTTTCCCCTAAGGTCAGCTAAGTCTAATTTTTCTTTAGTATTACCTATGCTAGTTGCCTTTTCACTTTAACCCTTGACCCTCTATGTCATTTGCTTGGTTCAACTGCTTGTGTTTATATTTGACTGAGTAGGGGGGTAAACTATATGAACTTCCTGTGATTGATTTATCTGGCTCAGTGGCAGGATAGAGCTGGGGCTATACTTGCAATTCTTGTCAAGGCTTCTTTTCTGTATACTCTCTCACAATACAACCACTTTGCCTTTTTTTACTTCATTGTACAAAACAGCGAAAATAATTACAACTGCAGAAGTCAACTTTTGAGTTCTGCTGTACAGGCTTTGTTATTTGAAATACCATTATCACTTGGGAAGATGGAGATGGGCTCTGGAGAAGAGCGCGCTCACTGGAGCGTCTTTGATAAGGTTAAGATTATTCCTGCTACACCTGAAGCACTAATGGCTCAGATAAACAGTGCCATATCTGCCCTTGAGTATGCTCGTGCTGCAGCTTTGTTGCAGTCCCCATGTACCCCAAACTCCAACAAGAAGAATTTATCAATAAGTGCGAACCCAGCATATGATGCTCGAGGGGCAGATGAAGCTTATAGGGCAGGTTTAGCTGCCATGGCTGCTGGGAAGCCCGGAAAAGCTGTTGATTCTTTGAATGTTGCCCTTTCCAAATGCCCCCCTGAGAAGACTTGTGCTGTTGCTAAGATTCAATCGCTTATCTCAGTTATATCCAAACCTCAGAAGTCTTCCAAATGATCTATTGCCACCTCTTCCATCTAACTTTTGGTATTACATATTGCAATTGTTCCTTCCATGAAACTACTTCTCGTGCATTTTTTCTTTTTCTTTCTTAAGTGTTTCTCCTTCATTACTTCCAAAGTTGATGGGCTTGCACATACTTTTCCACAAACATAATCTTTTGTGCTGTGATCCAGGCGTCACTCGTCATTGATTGGTCCAGTATGTTGGCCCCTGGAAGCTGTGGCAAAAGTAGGAGATGGTGGGTTGATTGGCCCAGTATGTTGGCCCCTGGAAGCTGTGCCAAAAGTAGGAGATGGTGGGTTGTTTGGTCCAGTTGTTTCCTCCTCTACTGCTTTATTGTACTTGATTGCATCTCCTGCACATGAGAATTCTGAACAAGTCACACCCTATGCTTAGCTACTGTCTGCTCGTTGGTTTTGGAATGGGCATCAAAACGCTGGAGTATGAGACCACCTCTCCATTTTTTCTTCAGTAGCATCTTCTCTTCAACTTCATTCTTTCTATAATTTATGGCAATTGAGTAATAGTGTATGTTTACCCTAAAATTGGATAACAATTAAACTTACAATATGGTTTTAAAGATATGTGATTTCACCTAATATGAATTGATAAACGTAAAGATAAGTGATGCAAATTGACAATAATATAAAGCAAATCAGCGTTTGGACAGAGCCCTCAAGCTCGGACTCCCTCGAGCTAGTTATGCAAGAATAGTTAAAGGCACGATAAGCTGATGAACAAGAAAGTAAGCTGAGAAATGTTATATTGTTTGATTATCGTGAATGTAAGTTCTTTACAAGATGATTAGAGGTATTTACCTTGAAAATGGTAATAACTATTAGATTTAATTTTGTGGTTCTAAATATATGTGATCTATTTTTATGCTAGTTGTTAGGCAATAGATGCTAAGTGAAGGATTAGAAAATAGAATAAGAGCTTGTAGATGGCTTGATAATCAAATCGAATAGTTGAAAATTGGGGCCTCGAGCCAGTGCAAGTGGGGCCTCGAGGTTGAATCGGATGCCAGGTTGCGGGCGGTCGATGAAGAACTAACAGTTATGAGAGCAGCGATTGCGGCTCTTTATGACCAATAATGAGCAATAAATGAAGAACAATAAATAGAACACAATGAATAGAAGCAATAAATGTAAATAAAGAAACCAAGAGAATGTGTTCAAGCTAGAGAGCAGAGAATGTTCTTGTATTGAATGTAGTGTGTTGTATCTTGAGTATCAGATCTTGCTTACAAAAGGACAAGGATCCCCTTTATATATGGAGGAAAATTCCAACATAGTACATGAGTAATTATTATAAAGAAATATAGCTAGCACAACTATTTAGTCTGGCACAGAATAGTGTTTTCCTTGCAGGTTTTGTCAGCTTTGATCATATGCCTTGGGAGCTTCCCGCTAATGTGTCATAGCCGTTTGCTTGCACTGCCTCGAGGTCGATCATTACGAACCCTCGAGGGCGAACTTCGAGCCAAATTTTGAGCCTTCCGGGGGTGGTCCTTTTTAAGGCGCCCTTAGTGATCATAAAATCGAGCCACCTGATTTTTACCGTATAAAATATGTGTAATTATTACATAATGTAGCCGGTACAACCACTCAATCAGTTTGGTGCAGGCTGTCACTGTTGGTGCAGGCGTTGTCAGGAAAATACTGTTCCTAGGGAACTTCCCGCTTACTTATGATAACCACTGGTTCGCTCCGCCCCGACACCGGGCATGAAAGACTCTCGAAGACTTTGAACCCCGAGCTATCCTCCGGTCCCTTCGAGGTGAAATTACGTAATGTCTTGCCGATTGTGAAATCGATACTTCTGATTTTAGCTGCATACAGATAGTCCTCGCGTTTCTCAGAGTAAAATGAAGAGAAACAAACTTGAGATTTTGCCCCTCCGGTGCTTCCATCGAAGCAAATAGTTACATCCTGCCAAGTGACTGATGCAACAAACAGGGCTTCTAAAGGTCGCGTCCATACAATCCTCGGAGTCTTCGATTTAATTATAGTGGTTGGCTGTCCTTTGGTCTGTTCTAATTGCACACGCTACGCTTCTATAAATACTCATTTCTTCGCCCCTTTCTTTCTACTGCATCACAAGGCTCCCTACAGAGTTTTTCTTCATTATTACCTTTCTTTTGTGTTCTTTCCTGAAGTGTGATTTTTTGTTGCTTCTTTGTAACCCACTGGCAAAAATGGCGAACACTTCCATCTCTATCCCTCAGGAAGATGAGCCTTTTTCTTTAGAGCTCCCCTCGGAGGGTAAAGCAATGGCGTCTCTTAGTGCCGGAGAATGCGTTCCGGAGGCCTTTGAGACGACCTCTGATTTTAAGGTCGAAAGATCTTCCTCGAAGCCGGGGCGATTCGAGCCCGCGTATCGATATATAAGTTTACTAACGAACCTCGAAAGGGTAAAAATCGACTCCTGTTGGGGAGATGCAGTATTGTTGGACGTTCCTTCTCTGGGTGAGGATGTAACGACGTATAAGGCCGACTTCCTCAGTGTGTACACCTATCCATTTACCCTTGGCCCGGCGGTGCCATCTATGCCATCGACATATCCCGTGATCCTCGACTTCTGCGAACGATATCAAGTGACACTCGGCCAAATTCATCCGTCATTCTGACGTATAGTTTACATGACCAGGTATTATGCGAATATGATTAAGAGGATGCCCTTCACCCTTGACCATTTGATCAGAATGTATAGTCCCTGACTTTTTCGTGGGGGCTTGATTAAGCTCCGCTGCTGGGACTCAAGGGCCCTTACACTCTTGAATTGGGCCGACATGGCCTCAAAAGAGTGGCTTGTTCCCTTCTTTTTTTGGCTTAAAAAGTCTAATCATATAAAAATTTTGTTGTGCCTTAGCATGAGATAAATCTGTACACATTAGGATTCAGTGTTATCGAAAAACTTTGTTATGCCTTAGCATAAGTTTGTTCAATTTGGTACCTCTTAAGATTTTCGAGGGTTGATGTTTATCGAAATCCTATGTAAATTTGCCGAGGGTAACCTTTTTTTAACCAGTTTTATGAAAATATTTGAAGGCCTGTTTGATTACAGAATTCGAAAGTCTCTGAACTGTGTTAGTTTGGCCGTAGCCTTTAACTTGATATTTGCCCATTGGGCTTGTTTCTCGATTATACTTCAAACTTGTTCGAAGTATCAGTCCCCGAGTGGGGTGGCCGTGGCCTATAAAATCAAGGATTGCCTTTTTATGGTCTTATGATTTCGAAGTTTAATATTTCGAGCACGTCAATTTTCGGACGGCAGTCCCCTAGTACGGGGTTAATTGCTTGAGCTTCAGTTGCGATTGACTCTTGAGCCGGTTTTCGTAATATATAGTAAGTACGAAATTGTAAAGTAGGAATTTCACTAAGGATGGAACATCTGATAAGGAAAAAGTATTTCTTTCAATAGATCATTCATGCGTACATGTTTTTGCATTAAGGTTTGGGCAATCTACGTGGCACGGTTCATTTGACCTTTTCGCCCTTTACAATATTTTCCTATCGAGACACTGTTGACACGAAGCATCTTCCTTGAAAACACAACATCCGAGGGCAATGCCCCCCAGTATTTGAGGTTGATTATAAAGAAGTCTCGGATACTGTTGAATTGTCCCCAGATAGCACAAATAATTGCTGCCTCATTAAAAACCTCGCCGGAAAAAACCCATTTGGGACAAAAACCGATCTAAGGGAAAAAAAGTGTAATGCGTGCTTTAAAACATGAGGTCTTTGTGTTGAAGAATTTCCCGATGTCTTTGATCGAACATATGTAATAAGTTAGTATCGAATATAAACGAAAAAGGGAGAGAGTCATACCTTAGCAATAGTATCGTTTGAGGAGTGATATGTTCTAATTATTTGGCAGTTGTTCGCTGTTCATCGTGCCAAGCTTGTAAGCTTGTAATTTCCCGATGTCTTTGATCGAACATCTGTAATAAGTTAGTATCGAATACAAACGAAAAAGGGAGAGAGTCATACCTTAGCAATAGTATCGTTTGAGGAGTGATATGTTCTAATTATTTGGCAATTGTTCGTCGTTCATCGTGCCAAGCTTGTAAGATCCCTTTCCGATGACACCGAGGACCTGATATGGTCCTTCCCAATTTGGGCCAAGTTTTACCTTGTTTTGATCTCGAGTGTTGAGGGTGACTTTCCTCATAACTAAGTCCCCTATTTTGAAATGTCGAAGATTGGATCTTCGATTATAATATCTTTCGATTCGCTGGGCGGCCATTCGAACGAGAGCGGCTTCCCGTTTTTCGTCTAGCAGTTCGAGGCTTGTGTTCATAGCCTCGTTATTTGATTCTTCCGTTGTGTATCAAAACCTGACGCTTGGTTCCCTGAATTCGATCGGGATCAGAGCTTCGGCGCCATATACTAAGGAGAACGGCGTTGCCCCTGTACTGGATTTTGTCGTTGTCCGATATGCCTAAAGGACTTCGGGCAAAGTTCCTCTCCATTTCCCCTTAGCATCGTCCAACCTTTTCTTTATGTTTTGAATGATGGTCTTGTTTGTTGATTCGGCATGTTCGTTCCCACTAAGATGATACAGCATCAATAATATCCTTTTTATTTTGTGATCTTCGAGAAACTTTGTTATTTTGATGCCGATAAATTATTTTCCATTGTCGCACACTATCTCGGCAGGTATCCCGAATCGGCACACGATGTGATCCCAGATGAAGTATATAACTCCTTTCTCTCTAAATTTCTCGAAAGCCTGTGCTTCAACCCATTTAGAGAAATAGTCAGTCATAAACAAAATGAACTTGGCTTTACCTGGGGCCGATGGCAGAGGGCCGACGATATCCATTCCCCATTTCATGAACGACCACGGGGATAGGACTGAATGAAGCTGCTCCCCAAGCTGATGAATCATCGGTGCATGTCTTTGGCATTTGTCGCATTTTCGAATGAACTCATTAGTATCTCTTTCCTTACTGTCCCAATAATACCCTGCTCTGATGACTTTGTGAACCAGTGATTCGGCACCGGAATGGTTCCCGCAAGTGCCCTCATGAATTTCTCGTAGGACATAGTCGGTGTCTTCTGGACCCAAGCATATTCCAACGGCCCATCGAACATCCTTCTGTACAATGTTCCATCTTTGGCTCTCTTCTTGAGAAAGAGAGCTTAAGTCTCTGAAATTGGTCCAACAAGGAATTAGGGCGTACTCAAGAGATTGATAGCTCCAATTAAAGAGTTAAACCTAGAGATAGTAAAACTCGACTTGAACCCTGATTGCTTGAGCAAATTTGCATACCCAATTGGTCTTGAGGAAGTTAATTCGGGCAAAATCACTCGAATTACCGAGAGGTATAGAGTGAGTAGAATCGAGCAATGGTTATATCATACTCCCCAAATGTGACAATCTAGCTTTAGACTCAAGAATCCGGCAATTGACCAACTAGGCGGAAGTCACTACCCTAGTGCCTTTTAATCATTTGAAAAACTTGCAATAGTTTAACCTTGGCTTACTTTAGTTTAATTGAGCATTGTAATTTTATAAAATTAGAATCATAATCAAAATCAAAAAAATGTGTAGAAGTGCAATTAAGAGCAAATACACATTTCCGCTTTAGATAGACACCCGACTCCATTATCTAGCTCCTTGTGGAAATCGATCCCAACCTTAATCGGGTAAAAGCTTCTTCGACCTCTCTCGTCACTCAATAGTAGTGTAGGGTTGGCTTCGATCAACGCGTCGGGATTGATTGGAGGCACTCCGTTTCCCGGGGCGGCTACGTGTTCGTTTTTGCCATGAAGACCAAGGCCGGTATCAGCGTAAGTGGTTACTGCCTGGGAGTTTGACATGTTGATTTCCGAAATAAAAAATACTCACGAGAACAAGCGTAAAAGCAGTGTGTGTTATGAAGATTAAAATATTAAGCAATCGCTATTATCCTTAGTCCCACCGGTGGGCGCCAAACTATTCAGCTAAAAATTGAGTAACAATTAAACTTATAATATGGTTTTAAGGATACGTAATTTTACTTAATATCAATTGATAAACGTAAAGATAAGTGATGCAGATTGGCAATAATACAAAGCAAACCAGCGTTTGGTCAATGCCCTCGAGCTAATGAACACACGAGTTTGGTAGTGCAAGAACAGTTAAAGAGCAGCAAGTTGATAAACAAAAGAACGTGAGTTAAAGAGAGAATATTATATTGCTTTGATCTCTATGAATGTAAGGTACTTTACAAAAGATGGGGACTCCCCTTTATATACTAGAGGAATTCTAATTATGGAATAATTCTAGTTACGGAAGTAAATCCCATGATTGGTACAAATAACCGTCCTTGATTCTATCTGTTCCAGGATTTTCGTTGTGATCTTCGACCGGTCACGGATATCTTGCTCTGTTATTGCACTTCACTGAAGTCGGTCATACTTAGTCTCGATTGTTGTTGGCCTCGGTCTCGACAGACATCTCGATTCTTGAACTCGACACCTTGTCTTCATGCTATAGCCTGATCCATCACGAGGCTGACTCTCGACGTGATCTCCTGGTCTCGATTAAATAGCAAAATCGGGCAAGCCCGATTTAACCGTATACACCATGTATACTTCAGACTATAGGGGAAATAAATAATATCTTCCCTTTTATAAAAGCTACTTAAGTGTGATAATCACAATTGAATAAGTAACGAGTGACCAATTGGTTTAGAATTTACTTGAAATAATTGCAAATGTAATACTAAATAATCTTCATATAATACAACATTTGGTTTTTGGTATAAAACTCTGCATAAGTTACGCAAAGTCTAAGACTGCATACCAATATTACTAATACTGGTATAGCTTACTGGAATTTAGGTATTATTTTATAATTAATAGAATGTATAACGAAAATTCGTGTAACTATTGATAAAGGGTTAAAAGTGCATGTTGTTTGTGTTATTTCTTGTGTGAGTTGCCAGAGTTCACACCATTTTTGAAGTGAAAATATGCTCATTACGTGTTTCTTATGTGTAGGAACAAACTTGCGCGGAGAAGAATCAAATGGAAGAAAAATTGGTAAAAAAGAGCTGAAAAGAGAAGTTTCTGATAGCGAAGCGAGGTTCACTTCACCAGATTGGGATCGAGCAGAAGAAACCAGAAAAGTCCCGGACAGCGGAGCGAGGTTCACTTCGCTATACAGGGATCGGAGCAGGAAAAAATCAGCTTTTCGAATCCGAATTAGGAGAAGCCAAATTCGCCCCAACTCAACCCTAAACCATATAATTATGAGAGTTAGCCGCTTTTTGAAGGAGAGAAGACTTTGGAGAAGCAAGAACACGCTTGGAGCAAGGATAAGGATTCAACTTCACGTTTTTTTCTTCTTTTTTCCTAATTTTCATTGTTATGAATTCTAATGTTGTATTTGTGCAAACAATTATGAGTAGCTAAATTCTCATCTAGGGTTTGATGGAACCTCTTGGAGGATGAATTTTTATTGCGTTTAATATAAGTTTGCAATTGGATTTTCTCTACTTGTTCAACTACGTGATTATTGTGGTTGATTGAAGGGCCCTCAATTGACTGTGCCGATTTAGTGTGTGTGAGCACGTGATTTTTACCCTAAGCAAATTATTCCAAAAAATTCAAATAAATGATTTTACAATTTTAGGAATTTTATTGCATTCTTTGTGTTAATTGGTCGTATGATAAACTCATATTAAAAAAAAAGTACAAAAATACCGCATTTGCATTAGGAATGTAATCTTACATTTTTAAATAGGTATTAATTCATTTAGAACAATTAAAGAAAAATCAAAAAATAGCATTTTATTGTTTCAATTGGAAATTACTACAAAATAGTTACTA
>MDKF010019582.1:0-13600 GCA_026770625.1 Nicotiana glauca | reverse complement strand
CTTCATCCAACCCACCCCTATCCGGTGTGAGACATCCTCGTCGATCTCCCCGATCCCCTGAATAACTGACCCCAGATACTTGAAACTACTCTTTTTAGGGATTATTTTAGGGAACAACATGCCTAGAAAAGAGAAAGAGCTAATTTACCAAAATGTACTCAATAATGACATCATTTGGAGAAACCTAAGAGAAAACAAATACTGGCTAAAATAAGGAAAGAAATTGGCCTCCAAAAGACGGCGACGCATGTCCCGGTAAAGATGCAAATTATAGCTCAAACTTCTGCATCAAACACAACTTAAAACATGAGATTCCAGATGTGCCAATACTAGAAGCAACAGTTAAACTTCTTCAGCTGTACGTGTAACACGCCTGCCTGGCATCTGGCATCCCATATTTTAAGTAGGGGTATACATGGAATGAGTTGATTCGGTTTTTATCAAAATCGAATCAAACTAATTATATCGGTTTTAATTGGTTCGGTTTTGTCGGGTTTTTCCAATTTTCGAATTTTTTTGTTACATGAATATTATTTCAATCTTACTTTATTAAAATTATAGATAAGTATTTGATAAGTGAATATATGTTTAGTAAATATGAAAAAAAAATTGATAAATATATGGTCTATTAATATATTCTAATGAGAGAATTTTTTTAGTAACACATGATAGTTATTTTCTTAGTCGTCTAACAATAATTTTTCGTAAATTTACGCTTTCAAAGTTAATACATGAGAGTATCCCAAATGTTTCTACATTTTCTAAAGAAAATTCACTATAAAGTCTTAAAAATATAAATAAAATTTATATATTTATATGACGGTTTGGTTCGAGTTTTTCTACTCAATACTAAACCAAATCAAACCAAACCTAGTCGGATTTTTTAATCAGTTTGATTTTATTTTTCGGTTGATGCGATTTTTCGATTCTGTTTGAACACCCATAATTTTAAGTTGTGTTTGATACAAAAATTTGAGCTATAATTTTCATCTTTACCTGGACATGTGTCGCCGTCTTTTAGAGGCCAATTTCTTTCCTTATTTTAGCCACTATTTGCTTTCTCTTAGGTTTCTGCAAATGATGTCATTATTGAGTACATTTTGATAAATTAGCTCTTTCTCTTTTCTAGGCATGTTGTTCCCTAAAGTTGCCCATTAAAAATTGACACGTGGTCCCTAACTCCTGTCTTGTTCGATGAAACTCAAAATGGCCAAATTTTATTTCTTGTGTTTCTTAGGAACAAAATATGAGTTGAAATTACATATTCCACCTGAGATACAACAACAACAACAACAACCCAATATATTTCACATGAGATAAAATCATGAAAATATTTCTCAGGTGTTTGCGTTCTTTTGTTAACAAACGTTTTTAGTTTTGTACTTTTGAGTGTGTTAATTAAGAATATTATAGTATATGACTCTACGCATTACTTAGTATTCAAACCGAAGTTACCGAACCGAATAAATCGAAACCGAAAGAAGAGAAACCGAACCATATTGAATTTAATTAGGAACGATATTGTTATAGTACTTTATAAACCGAATGCCGAAAATACCAAAATACCTAAATATCGTACCGTACCGACCAACAAACACCCCTACTTCACTTGAAAGATTCCTCGGCTCTTTGCTTTTTCTTATTTTAAAAAAATAATATCATAAATGGACCTTAAAGGATACTAAGATACTATTGTTCAGGGGTAAAACGATTTTAAGCCGATTAGTAATCACAAAACAGAGCAAAAATGCTACTTTTTAATAAATTTAAAGAGCTACTTCTCACACCAACTCTTCACATAATTACTCCAATTCTCATGGTACTGGTAACTCTGGGATAGGAATGTCAATCAAATATGGTCGTTAAGGTATAATATCTTATAAAAGGGCATTATATATATTATGATTATCAATTATTATTTTTCACACTATCCCTTCTAACTCTGTCGACAAGCCTGATAGGATAAACAAACCTGGAGGTAGTTCCCAACTGGTCGTCTTCGACCCTACTCTTTAACTGGTATCGATTATGCACATCGCCTCAGGTGACAGTTGGATACTCGATCAAGTTCTACTTTAACAGTTGTGACGCCACTAAGCTTCGTATGTTTAGACCTTGAGTGAAGGCCTGAACGACCCATTCGTCGGCAACCTGTGGTAGATCCATGCGTTCTTTTTGGAATCGAGACACGAAGCCTCTAGGCATCTCGTTGTCTTTCTGCTTCACTTTGAATAGGCCTGACTTCCTAGTCTCGAACTTTATGGCCCCGGCATGTGTTTTAACAAAGGAATCTGCGAGCATGGCAAAAGAATCAATGGAGTTGGGTGGAAAATTATGGTACCATATCATTGCTCCTTTGATAAGGTCTCCCCAGATTTCTTCAACAATACGGACTCGATCTCATCGTCCTCTAGATCGTTCCCCTTAATTGCACATGTGTAAGAAGTGACATGCTCGCTAGGGTCAGTAATTCCATTATACTTGGGAATTTCTGGCATGCGGAATTTCTTTGGAACGAGTTTAGGAGCCGCGCTCGGGAGGAAGGGCTTTTGCACAAACTTCTTTGAATCCAAACCCTTCCAAATCAGTGGTGCCCCCAGTATTTGATCAACTCTAGGATTATATGTTTCCATTTTTTTCTCATTTGCTTCAATCTTCTTCTCGATCGATTCAATTCACTTGGTCAGGTCCTCGGGCATTTTCATGATAGCGGGGTCAGTCCATGATCCATTCCCATTTTATATTTCCCAGCAGTGGTTCGGCCTTGTGAATGACTTCCTGTGATAGCTCGGGCTCGACCATGCTCGGTGCATGAATCTAATTTTGGAGTTTTACTATTGTAGCTTGTTGATCCTGTAACATTTTGAATATTGTTCGAAGGCTGATTCCTCCTTTTTTGCCGCTCTGTGCTTTTTGACCAGATGATTGAACGTCTTTGCAGATGCTATTTTCGGGGTCGACGTCCAGATTTGCATTAATGGCAATATGGGAACTGATGTCGATGGGGTCTGTAACCGGAACTCCTTTGAGGTCAACTGGAGGCACTTCATTCCCTAGGTCAGCAATATTGTCGTTTTCGCCATGAAAACCAAGGCCATTGTCGATGCATATGGGTACTTCTTGAGAGTTCGACATGCTGATCCTGGAATAAAAATGCTTACAAGAACAAGTGGAAAGCAGTGTGTGTTACAAAAACTAGTACCAAGCAATCACTATTACCCTTAGCCCCACAGTTGGTGCCAAACTCTTTACCCTTAAAATCGGATAACAATTAAATTTATAAGTGATTTTACGGATATGTGATTTCACTTGGCACAAACTCTAAAATATGTAAAATGACAATAGAAATTGACTGCAAACAAAAATAAAGCAAACCAATGTCCTCGATCTAGGTCGCCCTCGAACCAAATGGGTATGCTATTGAAAGTATGAATTGAGCAATACTGTATTAAAAGCTTAAGAGAGAAAATATACTCCCTCTGTTCAAATTTATGAGAACTCATTTGACTGGGCACAGAGTTTAAGAAAAGAGAGAAGACTTTTGAACTTGAGGTGTAAAATAAGGCACATATATTTTGTGTGGCAATATTGCATAAAGATAAATTGTTTCCAAATAGGGAAATAGCTCATTCTCTTTTACACGGACTAAAAGGGAAATAGGCTCACATAAATTGAAACAAAGGGAGTAATATATTGCTTTGTTTTGCGTAAATGTAATAATTTCAAAATGATTAGAACCCCATTCATATAGCAGTGGAGTTCTATTTATGGTACAATTTTAAATGTAGTAAGAAAATTCCATGACTAGCTGATTAACCAGACTTGACTTGATACGTGCCGAGATTCCCGCCGCAATCCTCGCTCGATCTCGGATATTTTGGCTTACCATTACCCGAATAGGTAAACCCCCTTTCGATCTTATTCGACCTCAGTTCCGCTCGATCTCGATCTTGGTTAAACATCGTCCTGGACTGTCCTCAAGTTAAGGGTTCAATAACATGACTCCATATTGAGGCTCGATATGATACGAGGTCGAACCATCGCCTACATAATCCAAAATCGATTAGTCACAAGAAGGAAGTCTCGTTCCGATAGTATATAATTGTATCACGCCAGCCACGATGATATTTACTTTACTTTTCATTTATTTGTTGGATAATGGAGTCTGGAACCAAAATTTGGTTCTTTTGGACTCAAAGAATCAAAATGTATGAGTTTTCAGTATTTTATGTTTTGATGATCTAACAAACTTCCCATAAAGAACCAGATAGAGCACCTGGCGCAGAGGACATACATTTCATGTAAACTAATCTAAGCCTGAAAATCAGCAAAGGGAGAAACACAACACAGACCTACTGTTTCAGGGTTCTCTAACAGAAAGTACAAGTCAAGTACACAGCTAGAACATGACAGAAGAAAGTGACCATCTGGCAACTGTTACAGAAGAGGAACACAACAAGGACCTGGTCTGTTGGTGTGTCCTGACAGGAAGTACAAAGCCCACTATCTAGCTGGAATGCAACTGTCCAGAAATGGATGTCCAGACTGTGCAGTAGTCACTTCTCACTAGGAAGAAGTACACAAAGAGTTGACATCACTATCCATTGTGATATCTTTTAAGATAAAACAAACTCGTGCAAGACACACTTCTTTTTGTGCATTCAATGATATTCTCTCAAGCAACAAAGTTCATCTAGCATTAAAGTCACTGTGTGTCAATAAAAAGAAGACAACTCCACTAAGGATCAACTTCTAATCGAGTCTTATAAATATCCATAGTTGAGTTGTAATCTTGTTAATTGTTCTACATGATTCCTAGTTTGCTTTCTTAGAAGCGTTGTATTAGGAACAAACCAAATCCGTAAACTTTAGAGTTATGTTGTGACTAGGAATAGTCATATGTTAAATCTTCTGTAACTAGGAGACTTATAGAGTGGCTTGTGGTGGTGCATCACAGTTTAGTTTGAAGTATTTGCAATATGGTGTTTGCAAAGTGGCTTGTAATAGGTAGATTACAAGTTAGTTTAGTTTAAAGCCTACAGGTGTAGGTCATGGGTTTTGATCCCCTTGTGTGGGATTTTTCCACGTAGAAAATATCTGGCCTTATTTACATTTAGTCGTTACTGCATTCTATGTATCAGTCTCAGAGAGGACCAGGTACTCCATTGTTTGGTGGACTCATATAATTTAACAATTGATATCAGAGCAGGTTTCTCCTATCAGGATAATACCTAGGAGAAATCCTCAATGGTTTCTCCACCAAGCTTTGAAGAAGGACAGTTAACCTATAGACCTCCTAGATTCAATGGACAATACTACGGCTGGTGGAAGACCATGATGCATAATTTCATTATGGCACAAGATTTAGAACTGTGGGACATTATATGTGATGCTCCACATGTTCCCATGAAGAAGATTGAAGAAACAGGGCAAATGGTGCCGAAAGGAAGAAGAGAGCACAACGACATTGACAAAAAAGTTGTAGAAAAAAACTATCGTGCCAAAAAAATCCTGATGTGTGGCATAGGACCTGATGAATACAACAGAGTCTCAGCTTGTGTAACCGCTAAAGAAATATGGGAGGCGTTGCAAACCGCTCATGAAGGAACCACTCAGGTCAAACAATCAAAAATTGACATGCTCACCACCTAATATGAACTCTTTAGGATGAAGGATGATGAATCTATACAAGATATGCACTCTAGATTCACCTCTATCATAAATGAGCTTCATTCACTTGGAGATGTCATTCCCAGAAACAAGCTTGTAAGAAAAATTCTTAGTGTTCTACCTGGGTCTTGGGAAAGTAAGGTAAATGTCATCACGGAAGCTAAAGATCTACAGACTCTGACCATGGATGAGTTGATTGGTAATCTGAAAATGTACGAGATGAAGAGAAAGAAGGACAATGAAAGAAGAGACCCTAAGAAGGAGAAGAACTTGTTTCTTAAAGCTAAAAGGAGTTATTCAAGTGATGAAGATAGTAACATGGCCTATCTTACTAAGAGATTTCAAAAAATGGTTCGAAGAAACGGTGGTATACCAAAGTAGGGCAGTGCAAGCAAAATAAGGATCACCGATCTATGCCGCGGATGTGGAAAGTCAGGGCATTTTGTCAAAGACTACTCACTTGCGAAACTGGAGCAGTACAAGCATAATCCTGACAAGGCAGGAAAAAGGAACCTGGTTCTCGAAAAAAGATTCAACCGAAAAAATGTTGTAGACAATATCGTTAAGCAGGCCCTTGCTGCTTGGGGAGACTCCTCAAGTGAATCCGAAAGCAAATTAGATGTAGAAAATAGTTCCCTGTTGGCAGTGGAAACTAAAACAACAAAGTAAGACTCATTGTTCGCGCTTATGGCTCAGTCAGATGATGATGACGATGATGAAGATGAAGACGATGAGGTAAGCTTCCGGGATGTTCAGAGAAATCTGAAATCCTATTCTTCCAAAAAGCTAAGGTCTTTATCAAATGTCTTAATTGATTCCTATTATACCCTTATAAATGATAAGGAGACCCTCATAATAGAACTATGAGAGGCAGAGCAATCTAGAGATGATCTAGTGGTTTGTGTAGTAGACCGAGATGAGACCATAGCTAATCTTGAAATAGGGAAGGGGGCCTTTAATAAAAGAATAACTAGTGTGGAAAATGAGATAGACGGTTTAATTTTAGTAGTTGTTGATCTAAACGAAACAATAGAAGGCCTTAACAATGAGAAACACGCCTTAGAAGAAAAAGTCACATCTATTGAAGAGGAAAGAGATGACTTGTTAGAAATATGCGCTGATATAAAGGAAACCATTGAGGGACTCAATTGAGAACATAGGAATGTAAGTGTTGGGAAAGGGAAGGAAGTAGCTAGTGACTCGTACATCTTGCTGGAAAATGAGTTAATTATTGTAAACACTAGTCTTTGCAGTGAACTCGAGAGAAATCAGCAACTCCAAGCTGAGTTGGAGAAAGTAAAAAATGATCTTAAAAAATCCTTGAAGTGGACCTGGTCCTGAGATGTTGTTATTTCCATGTGTCTCAACAATAGTGGGAATAAGCAAGGCATCAGGTTTCAACGGGAGAAAACTCCCTACAACCCACACATCAAGTATGTCACTGTACCTGATAACTGGCTATGTACCCACTGCGGAAACAATTGGCATTTTAAAGAAAATTGTCAGGCCAGGGTTCAGTATGTTCAAAAGAAAAAAGCGTTTACTGATAGAGTGACTACTAGCAAAGGACCTGGTACCACTGGAAAAAAGCAGATGCTGCCTACGTGGACTAGGAAATCTCTCGTTCATCCTTTTTATAATAACAAGGGGCCCAAACTAGTTTGGGTTCCTAAATCTAACCCTTGATGTGCATGTGCAGGGAACAGTGAGAAGAAGCAGACTGCGATGGACTATGGACAGTAGATTCCCAAAGCACATAGCTGAAAAAACAGCATGAAAAGATTCTCACTGAAAGCCCTGCAGGAAGCGAATGTATCCTTGAGGAAAAAGTGAAGGGTACATTTTCTCTATAAATGAAAAGGCAGAAAGATTCCCTTGGGGCTCAAATAGGAAAAGATGGAACTGGAAAATGAAGCTTGGCTAATAATTGCCGCTTGTGGAATCACCAAGAAAAGGCTCTGGGAAAAAGGAATGAACACTGCTCTCTACTGGAGAACAGGTGTCGAACCAGGTCCTTCCTAAATCAAAACTCGCCAGGAACCGCTAGTTGGAAGAAAATACCTTGCCTCTGAAAACATGAAGGATCAACTTGGAAAGCACAATGCAATCATAAGAATGAAGGAATTCCTCTAGGGAACAACCCACAAAACAAGGTCAAAAGGTCCCCAACAAAGGAAACTCTAAATGGAAAGAGATGATCATGGGGAAATAGTTAAGGCTTCGAATCAGGAGGATGTTAAAGTGAGCAAGACGAAGGAGACTGGCAAAAGACAACGCAATAGCATTCTCCGCATCGCACAAAGAACCTGGTACATTACTGGCTACCAATGAAGCTGAAGGAAGAAGTAAAGATGTAGCTCATGGCACTACGTAAACAGCAGAACACATAGCATGGGAAATCAAATGAACCACCATATTTCTCTTTCCAACAACTTCTGTCTCAAATTGGAAAACCAAAGTGCACCTGCGATAATTTATGCCTCTTTTTCTGGGAGATAAGGAAGCAAAACGAAATGACCATATCAACAACTAGAGAAAGATTTGAATGGTGAAATCTTCCTCTAAGGATTAGTATGAAGGAATGATTGATCGATGGAAAGCACACCAAATTTTAGATATTGGCAACAAAGCCTCAAGAACTGAACATTCTAGAGATATCAAGGAGAAGATGGCGTCACAAGAATCTAATGAAGAACTTGATCTTCAATCTTCTGGTTGTGTAAAAGACCATTAGGTAAAGGTAGCTAACTTGTTTTGTGACCAAGCCTAACTCGCATCAATACCGTTATAGGTAAACACGTATGACAATCATAAAAGCTAAAGGTACAGTTATAAGCTGCAAAAAGGGGGAGCTGTTGAAATCTTGTTCAAAAAGGATTGCTCCGGCATCAGGTTCTCGTTTCTGAGGTTAGCAGTAATGAGCTTAGTTTTTGCATGCCTACTCTAAAAAAAAAAAGGTGTAATAGTTGTCCTGTAATTCAGCTGCCACATCATCAAACTTTCTAAGGTCTGTGCATTATGTCATGTCCGTCAAATCCTTTCACCTCTTTCCCACAAACCTACCGCCGTCTCTAGGACTATTCAGAGCCTATTTCTTTCTTCACTCATCATTAGCTCCTCTTCCAATAAATCTTTTCTTTCCTCCTATGATAAGTGATGAACCTTCTTCTTTGTTGTACAACTAGAATTCACTCTTCATCTCTCACTCTCTCTAAGATACCAGTCTGGAAAGTATTCTTCAAATGGCGCTCGAACAATCGTCTCACTCTACCACTTCTAGAACCGTCCCTATTTTGTCATCTTCCTTGAAATCAAGTTGAGGTCATCGTTGTCTCATACACTCTACTAATCTACACATTTCTGGTCTCTTCTCCACTCCTATTGTCTTTCCATTTCTGCTAAACCCTATCTACCATTATTTTGACAACCCTATGTCCAGTCAATCCCATGACTTCTCCAAAGAACATACAAGAGGTCTCACTTCTTTGGTTTCTGTAGCCCATGAGGATGATCCTGACCAGTATATAAACTCTTCTATGTTGGATAGAGTGACTCTCAAGGAGTCACTTGAAAATAAAGCAGCTCACAACATAATGGCCATAGCCGCTAAAAGTTTGACGAATAAAGAAGTTTATTTCTCGTCTGAGTTTCAGAGGGAAAAGATCTCGCTTCTAGAAAATGAAAGAACTGTAGAACTCTTAGAGTCCCTGACTCGTGAGATGTTCCCAAAAAGCCTTCAGATGAACCTGTTCCTCCTCCATGAAAAATTACTTCTGTACCCCCCATTCACTCCAAGATCATAGGGTCTTCCTCAAAATCTCTCACTATTAGGTCACTACAAAAAGACAGCTCTGAATCTTCATTTCAGAAAAGTAAAAAGAGTGTCAATCCAAGAAAAAGGAGGAAAATGAATCAAAAGGATTTCATCAAAAGTGGGTCAGTAAACCAAGTATACACAGATGCTTTCAAAGAACCCGATTCCTTAGTACAACAATCTATGACAAATCAACAGTTCATAGAAAAGGGATTCGCTGAAACTGTTGAGAAACAGAAAGGGTCATCTGTGATGTATAGGAGCAAGTCAAAATGTAGTAAGACTGAGTTGGCTGTGTCTGAAGACAATACTGTAGGGATAGCAAGCTGGAAAGGAAAGTCTGATGAAGGTTGTAGCAAATGAAAGGTGTAAACTATGAAGGAACCTCATCCATTAAGGTACATGGCCAATGATAGGGGTCTCTGGCAATAGAGACTAAGAACCCAGAAAGTGTTGTGGGGACGCACATTTGATCCAACTATTTCGGAAATGACAGGAATGCGTCAAATTCTAAAAATTGTGGAGTTTCAACAATGGGAACACTTGTTTGAAGAAATAATGCCTCTAGTGTACGAAGATGTCGTACAAGCTTTCTACGCTTCTCTTTTCAGTATTGAGGGGGACCACATCTGTGCTCTCGTAAATGGAGTTGACATTGTTTTAGATGCTTCAACATTGGGCAAGGTTCTCAGAATCCCGTGTGAAGGTATGAACTCAGTTAACAGTGTCTGTGGAGTAAACTTTCGGAGAGCCATTATGAAAGAGCAAGCTATTCAACAGGGGGAACCGGTTCATAAGAAGATACTGCTTCTTGAGTACCAGCTTCTCTTTGAACTAGTTAATAAAGTACTCTTACCCTACTGTGAGAGATGCTCCATTACTACAAAGTCAAATTTGGTCCTGATGGAAGTGCTTGATGAGTTTGTACCAATCAATTTTCTAGTAATCATGATAGATCATATGCAAAAGGTGGCAAATTCTAAGGGTGGCAATCATGGGTTACCTTATGGCTTTCTCCTCACTCAAGTGTTCAGATTCTATAAGGTTCCCTTGTGAAATCCTAGAGTGGTAACACACAAGCAAACCTTTTCTAAGACCACTCTAGAAGAATGTGAATGCATAGAAAAAGTTGGTGGAAGAATCTCAACCATTTCTCAACCGATAAAAGCCCAAAATGTAGCATATGAGGAAATACAAAGGCTGAGGGCTCGAAATGCCATTCTAGAAACTGAGCTTAGCTAAGCAGCTAAGGGAACTGATTCTGTACATGAGGAGGTTTCTCAACTGAAAAACTCCGAGCTCAACTACTTGAAGAACAACTGGCTACAAATGCTAGACTGGACTTGGTTCTCAAAACTATTGTTGTTTCTTCCTCGAAACCTCCTTCCTTTAGTGCTCCCTAGGATCCTCCCTAGTGTCTAGCTATTTTTGTTCCAACCTCCTGTGGGTGTTGTTTTACTGGTGTTTACTTGTTTTGTTTTTGTGTGATGGCATGTTGAAATTAACCATTACTGCTCCTAACTTGGTCAGTCCAACGTAAACATTAATGAAACAACTCACCTTTGCTTGCATGTACAACACTGTGTTCCTCTGGCTTCTCTTTTCTGTTATGTTGTGTGCACCTATGTTGCATGAGATAGATGTGTTAGACTTCTTTATGCTTATTATCTGCCGATGCTCTTCTTTATTTCTATCCTTTTTAATGGTGCCAGGGGGGGGGGGGAGAAAGCTTAGATTAAGGGGAACTTGCTTAGATTAAAGGGAAAGCTTAGATTAAGGGGGAACTTGCTTAGTTTAAGGGGGAACTTAAGTGAACTTCAGTGTGATGGAGTTCTTAGATTAAAGGGGACCTTAAGTGTGAGAATGTTGGATATCTTAGATTAAGGGGGAACTACTAGCATCTCATCTGGTTCTCTTTGCTCTAAACAAATATTTTCCTTGCCTAAGTACAGGACATATATTTCATGTAAACTAATCTAAGCCTGAAAATCAACAAAGGGAGAAAAACAACATGGACCTACTGCTTCAGGGTTCTCTTATAGAAAGTACAAGTCAAGTACACAGCTGGAACATGACAGAAGAAAGTGACCATCTGGAAACTGTTATAGAAGAGGAATACAACTAGGACCTGGTCTATTGGTATATCCTGACAGGAAGTATAAAGCCCTCTATCCAGCTGGAACGCAACTGCCCAGAAGTGGATGTGCAGACTGTGCAGCAGTCACTTCTCACTGGGAAAAAGTACACCAAGAGTTGACATCACTACCCAATGTGATATCTTTTGTGATAAAACAACCTGGTGCAAGCCACACTTTTTTTGTGCATTCAGTGATATTCTCTCAAGCATAACAAAGTTCATCTAGCATTGAAGTCGCTGTATTTGTCAAGAACAAGAAGACAACTCCACTAAGGATCAACTTCTAATCGAGTCTTATGAATGTTCATAGTTGATTTGTAATCTTGTTAATTGTTCTATATTGTAATTTCTTGTTTGCTTTCTTAGAAGCGCTGTGTTAGGAACAAACCAAATCCGTAAACTTTAGAGTTTATGTTGTGACTAGATAATAGTCATAAGTTAAATCCTCTGTAACTATAAGAGTTATAGAGTAGCTTGTGGTGGTGCATCACAAGTTAGTTTGAAGTCTTTGCAATAGGGTGTTTGCAAAGTGACTTGTAAAAGATAGATTACAAGTTAGTTGGGTTTAAAGCTTACGGGTGTAGGTCATGGTTTTTTTATCCCCTTGTGTGGGATTTTTCCACGTAGAAAATCTTTGGCCTTCTTTACATTAAGTTGTTACTGCATTCTATTATCAGTCTCATAGAGGACCAGGTACTCAATTGTTAGGTGGACTCATATAACTTAACAGATATTGATTGGGAACCACGATCAAACAGAGATACAAGCCATATGACAGAGATCGGAGAAATAACGAGCTTGGACGCAACCTTGTTCGAGGTGATTGAAGAAATGATCGAGGAGAAAGCTCTCGAGGGCTCATGAGTAAGAGTGGTTTTGATAGGAATGTCGATACCAAAGAAGTAACACGATTATCGGAATACAACTTCAACATTGATGCCTCTGCTATTCTATCAGCCATCAGTAACATCAAAGACACCAGGAGGCCTCGACCTCTTCTGACTGATCTGACCTAGAGAAATCCTAATCAAATGTGCAAGTATCATAGCAACCATGGTCATAAAATAGAATATTGCAGACAACTGAGGGAGGAGGTAGCCCGTTTGTTCAATGAGGTGCATCTTCGAGAATTCTTAGGCAATCGGGCTAATAACCACTTCAAGAACAGAGATTCCAACCAACAGAATGAGCAAGAGAAGCTGCATCAAGTAATATACATGATTGTTGGAGGGATCAATATTTTGCAGGGGCCCGTATTTAAGTGCATCAAGGTGTCGATCACAAGGGAAAAGTGGACTTGGGATTATGTACCGAAATGGATCTTTTTCCTTCAACGACGAGGATGTAGAGGGGATATTACAACCCCACAATGATGCACTGGTAATATCTGTTCTTATGAATAAAACTCAAGTTAAATGTGTTTTGATTGATCCAAGTAGCTCGGCCAACATTATTCGATCGAGGGTCAAAGAATAGCTCGTCCTACAAGATCAAATTCAGCCTGTAGCCCAAGTACTTAACGGCTTAAACATGTCATGCAAAACCACCAAAGGAAAAATAACTTTGCTAGTGAACATGGCCGGGGCCATCCAAGAAACAAAGTTCCATGTGATCAAGGGTGGCATGAGGTACAACGCCTCGTTCGGAAGGTCATGGATCCATAACATGAGGGAAGTACCTTCGACCCTTCACTTGGTTCTGAAGTTCCTGACACCAGAGGGAGTCAAAACGGTATATAGGGAGCAGCCTGCCGCCAAGGAGATGTTTGCAGTCGACAAAGTGATACCAATATTAGCACTCTCATCGACAAAGGGATCAGATTCGAAGGAAAAAAAATAGGCCAAATAGAAACAACAAACATCGGCCTTGACCCAATCAAAGAACCAAGGGATCGACGAGGATGACTGTCACACCTCCTTTTGGCGCGCCCTCACCCCGAGGGGTAAGAACGGGCGAAGGGGAGTTTTTTCCAATTAAAG
>MU705698.1:6607-32414 GCA_026770625.1 Nicotiana glauca | reverse complement strand
CTTAACTGATATTTCGGACTTGTACCAAGTTTTGGAATCGAAATCCGAACCCGATACCTATGAAAACAATGATTTATTAGTTTATTTAGATCTTTGAAATTCAAACTTAACAATTTTACATAAAAATTCATTACTCGGGCTAAGGACCTCAGAATTTGATTCCGGGCATATGCCTAGGTTCCATATTTTTCCAAGGACCCTTAGAAATTGCCAAATCACTATTCCGGGACCGTTTGCCCAAAATATTGACCGAAGTCAAACTTAGCCTTTTTAAAGAAACTTAAAGAAGAAACTAGGCTAATCTTGCTCAAAACTCCCCTAACTTCCAAACCACCCGCCCCCCCAAGTCATAAATTAGCTGAAGCAAGTGCGAAAATTATTATTTAAGGGAATGGGGTTCAAAAATGCAAAACGACCAGTTGGGTCGTTACATCCTCCACCTCTTAACCAAACGTTCATCCTCGAACGGATATAGAAACGTACCTGGACTGCTGAATGAGTGAGGATATCGGCTCTGCATGTCCTCCTCGGACTCCCAGGTCGCCTCTTCGACCGGTTTGCCCCTCCACTGGACTCTCCCTGCTGAAATCCTCTTGGACCTCAACTGGCGGTCCTGTCTATCAACAATGGCAACTGGCTCCTCCTCGTAGCCTAAGCTCTCATCTAACCGAATGGTATTGAAATCCAACACATGTGAATAGTCCGCATGATATTTTCGGAGCATCGATACATGGAAGATTGGATGAACTCCTAATAAACTGGGAGGTAAAGTAAGCTCAAAGTCAACCTCTCCAACTCGCCTCAACACTTCAAAGGGGCCAATAAACCTTGGGCTCAACTTTCCCTTCTTTCCGAATCTCATGATGCCCTTCATGGGAGAAACTTTCAAGAGAACCTTCTCGCCAACCATAAATGATACATCACGCGCCTTCTGATCCGCGTAACTCTTCTG
The DNA here is from genome assembly GCA_026770625.1 of Nicotiana glauca. NCBI lineage: Eukaryota > Viridiplantae > Streptophyta > Magnoliopsida > Solanales > Solanaceae > Nicotiana > Nicotiana glauca. The sequence continues at coordinate 31,462 of MU705698.1, read as the reverse complement.
CCTGGACTGAGCTGTGCGGAGCCTCTCCTAATCAACTTTACCTTATCAAAGGCGTCCTGAACCAAATCTGTACCAAGCAACCTAGCCTCACCGGGCTCAAACCACCCGATCGGAGAACGACAACACCGACAATATAGTGCCTCATACAGGGCCATCTCTATGCTGGATTGATAGTTGTTATTATATGCAAACTCTGCCAAGGGTAAGAACTGATCCCACTGGCCTCCAAAGTCGATCACGCATGCTCTAAGAATATCCTCTAAAATCTGAACTGTCCGCTCTGATTGCCCGTCGATCTGTGGATGGAATGCCGTGCTAAGCTCCACGCGGGTCCCCAACTCACTCTGAACAGCTCTCCAGAAGCGGGAAGTGAACTGAGGGCCTCTGCCTGATATGATGGAGACCGGCACACCGTGCAATTTCACTATCTCCCAAATGTAAATCTGGGCATATCTCTCTGCCGTGTAAGTAGTCGCCACGGGAATGAAGTAAGCCGACTTGGTCAACCTATCCATAATAACCCACACCGAATCAACCTTTCACTGAGTCCGCGGCAACTCGACCACGAAATCCATAGTGATGCGCTCCCACTTCCATTCCGGAATGGGCATCCGCTGAAGTAGGCCACCTGGCCTCTGGTGCTCATGCTTGACCTGCTGGCAATTCAAACACTTAGCTGCATACTCCGCAATGTCCTTCTTCATCCTCCGCCACCGGAAATGCTGCCTCAAGTCACGATACATCTTCGTAGCACCTGGATGAATGGAGTACCTCAAACTGTGGGCCTCCTCTAGAATCTTCTCTCTCAAGCCATCAACATTAGGAACACATACACGGCCCTGAAGCCGCAACACACCATCTTCGCCAATAGAAATCTCCTTGGCACCTCCCTGAAGTACCGTCTCTCTAAGGACTGCCAAATGTGGATCTTTGAGCTGTCGGGCCTTAATCTCCTCCAACAACGAAGACTGAGCAACCACACATGTTAGGACCCGGCTGGACTCTGAAATGTCCAATCTCACAAGTCTGTTAGCTAAAGACTAAATGTCCAAAGCTAATGGTCTCATCTCAGCAGGAATGAATGCCAAGCTACCCATGCTCTCCGCCTTCCTACTCAAGGCATCCACAACCACATTTGCCTTGCCTGGATGATAAAGAATGGTAATGTCATAATCCTTTAGTAGCAAAAGCCACCTGCGCTGCCTCGAATTAAGATCCCTCTGCTTGAACAAATGCTGCAAACTGCGATGGTCTGTATAAACCTCACATGACACTCCATATAAATAATGCCTCCATATCTTAAGAGTATGAACAATCGCTGCCAACTCCAGATCGTGCACAGGGTAATTCTTCTCATGAACCTTCAGCTGACGTGAAGCATACGCAATAACTCGTCCTTCCTGCATCAATACACATCCCAAGCCAACGCGAGAAGCGTCGCAATACACTGTATACGTCCCTGAACCGGAAGGCAATACAAGAACTGGTGTCGTAGTCAAGGCCGTCTTGAGCCTCTGGAAGCTCTCCTCACAATCATCGGACTAACAGAACGGGGCACCCTTTAGGGTTAATCTGGTCAGAGGTAATGCAATAGATGAAAAGCCCTGCACAAATCGCCGGTAATATCCTACTAACCCCAAGAAACTCCGGATCTCGGTCACTGAAGTGGGACGTGGCCAACTCTGAACTGCCTCAATCTTCTTGGGATCCACTTTGATACCCTCTCCTGACACTACATGACCAAAGAATGCTACTAACTCTAGCCAAAACTCGCACTTGGAGAACTAAGCATAAAGCTTCTGCTCTCGCAGGGTCTGAAGCACTGCTCTTAAATGCTGCTCGTGCTCCCCCAGACTACGCGAGTATATCAAGATGTCGTCAATGAAGACGATAACAAAGGAATCGATATAGGGCATGAACACTCTATTCATCAGGTCTATAAACGCCGCTGGAGCATTAGTCAAGCCAAATGACATCACCAGGAACTCATAGTGGCCATATTAGTCCTGAATGCGGTCTTCGGAACATCCGAATCCCGAATCTTCAGTCGATGATACCCTGACCTCAGGTCAATCTAAGAGAACACCTTAGCACTCTGCAGCTGGTCAAACAAATCATCAATACGGGGCAATGGATACTTGTTCTTGATGGTGACTTTGTTCAACTGGCAGTAATCAATGCACATCCGCATAGTCCCATCCTTCTTCTTTACAAACAACACTGGTGCACCCCAAGGCGATACACTGGGCCTAACAAACCCCTTAGCTAGCAACTCCTCCAACTGCTCCTTCAGCTCCTTAGGAGCCATACGGTATGGTGGGATAGATATAGGCTGAGTGCCTGGAGCCAAGTCAATACAGAAATCAATATCACGATCCGGGGGCATGCCAGGAAGATCAGAAGGAAAAATATCGGCGAACTCTTGGACTACTGGCACTGAATCAATCGTCGGAGACTCTGCGGTGGTGTCTCGAATATAAGCTAAGTAGGCCAAACATCCCTTCTCAACCATGCGTTGAGCCTTCAGGAAGGAAATGACCCTACTAGGTGTATCCACAGTGGAACCCCTCCACTCCAGTCTCGACAGCCCTGGCATCACTAGAGAAATAGTCTTGGCATGGCAATCTAGAATGGAATGATATGGAGATAACCAATCCATGCCCAGAATAACCTCAAAATCGATCATATCAAGAAACAGGAGATCTGCTCTAGTCTCAAGACCACATAAAGTAACCACACAAGACCAGTAGACCCGGTTCATAGCCACAGAATCACCCACCAAAGTGGACACATGAACAGGAACACCCAAAGGCTCAGGAGAAATAGCCAGGAAACGAGAAAACAGAGATGATACATATGAATAAGTAGACCCTGGATCAAATAATACCGATGCATCCCTACCGCTGATGGAAATAATACTTGTGATGACGGCATCTGAGGCCAATGCATCTGGCCTGGCGGGGAGGTCATAGAATCTAGCTGGAGCACCGGCTGACTGGCCTCCAACTGACTGAGTAGTAGCTGGCTGACCTGTCCCTGTCTGGCCTCTACCCCTATAATGACCTCTACTGGTATGCTCTCCACCTCTAGGCAGCTGGACTGATGGTGCTGGAGTCATGGGCTGCTGCCCCTACTGTACTGCCTTGCCTCTAAGCAAGGCAGTACAGCCATCTCCTCATGTGGCCTGCGTCCCCGCACTCAAAACAACGTGGTGCGGTGGCATGCTGCCCAGATGGCTGACCCTGAATACCAAAAGGCCCACTAGAAGAAGCCTGAGTAGCCGGCGGGCGGTAAGAACTCTCCGGCATAGCACTGAAATGGGGTCCGAAAGACTCCGAAGGACCAGAATACCCACTGGATGAACCCTAAATGGCTGGCGGGAGATAGGAACTCTCTGGCATGGCGCTTAAATAGGAGCGTGCTGGAGCACCCCAAGCAGGTGGTGGTGCTGGAGCTGGGGACCTACTGGGCTGACCCCTCCCAAAGTGACCTCTGCCCCTAGCTAGGGCGCCTCTGAACTCTCCTGAGAATCTGGCCCTCTTATCCTGCTGCATCTGCTCTCTACCCCTCAGACGGTAACCCTCAATCCTATGGGAAATCTCAAGTCCTAGCTGATATCCAGTGCCCATCTATACCTCACGAGCCATACCCGACCGGATAGTGGGATGTAACCCTGCAACAAACCTCCGTACCCTCTCTGCCTCTGTGAGAAGTATCATGAGTGCATGGCGAGACAACTCAGATAATCTCGCCTCATAGTCGGTCACTGACATATGACCCAGCTCCAGATACTCAAACTGATGGCATAGCTCTTCCCTCTCAGAGGGTGGAATGTACCGATCGAGAAACAACTGAGTGAACTGACCCCAAGTGAGGGGAGGAGCGCCCGCTGGCCTGCTAAGCAAGTAAGACTGCCACCATCTACGGGCCCTGACCTCCAACTGAAAAGTAGTAAAGTTGACTCCATGTGACTCCAATATCCTCATATTGTGCAGCCTATCCCTGCACCTGTCGATGAAATCCTGGGCATCCTCATGACGCTCGCCCCCGAAGACTGGAGGGTGCAACCTGGTCCATCTCTCTAATAACTTCTGTGGATCACCGTCCACATGTGGCCTAGGCTGGGGTGCCGCTGCAATAATTGGCTGGTCCCCCTCTGCGGGTAGTGCACCCGGAGTATGATAAACTGCGGCTGCATGACCTGGAGCCAATGCAGTAGGGGTCTGTGCTCCCCCTCCTACCTGTGAGGTAGCTGGATCGGCTGGAAATAAACTAGCCTGAGTCATAGTGTCCATGAACCGAAGCATACGGCCCATGACCTCCTGAAATCCCGGCGTGGTCATGAAATCCACCGGAGTAGGCGCAGCTGCGGGCGCCTCGCCCTGCTCCTCAATGATGGGATCCCCTACAGGGTCGGCTGGTGATGCAACTGGAATGGCTCTAGGACGCCCTCACCCCCTACCACGGGCCGTGCCCTCCCCCGACCTCTACCTCGACCTCTAGCAACGGGGGGAGCAGCTCCTCCTGGGTCCGGAACGTCGGCGGTACGGGTCCTTACCATCTGTGAGAGAATAGAAGAGGAAACTTAGTACACTGACCACTGCACTATGGGAAATGAATAAAGAGTAGTCTTTCCTAACACCCTATATCCCCTCGAAGATAAATACAGACGTCTCCGTACCGATCTACAAGACTCTATTAGATTTGCCTGTAACTTGTGAGACCTACATGAACCTAGTGCTCTGATACCATGTTGTCACGACCCATTTCTCATAATAGATCATGATGATGCCTAACACCATGGTCAGGCCAGCCAAATTGCGAAAAGTATCATTTAGTCCTCATTTTAGTTTAGCCAAAGACAGGAAATTCTAAAGTTTGCAAGTAAATGATACAGCTAGTAAAAACCAAGAAGTGCTAACATAGCGATACTAATCCCAAAATAAATATCTACTACAGTGTGTGTGCCAAAACCTGGTGTCACTAGCTACGGGCGACCAGTAGAATATACACAAAATACAAAACACTGTCCTACTGTCTGAATCAGGATAGACAAAAATCAAAAATACAAGAAAGGACTCCTTCGGCTGCGAATCGGCATGAGAAAGAAGGCAGCTCACCGTAGAAGTCCCTGAGCGTGCTCACTGCTGCGCACCCGAAATATGTTCAACTCCACCTGCCTCAAATCCTGTACATTTAAGTACAGAAATGAGTACACAAACCACATGTACTCAGTAAGTATCCCGTCTAATCTCGAAGAAGTAGACGAGAGGTGTCCAAAACAATATAATACAATAGAGTGAGATATACAATATGAAGGATTTCCAATAACACGGGTTCAACAGAAGAGTTATATTCATGATCTTGCCTTAATTAAATTACCAGTTTCTCCTTTTACATCAAATGAGTAGTCATGTCATAACTAAATGTAAGAATATAAATCATGCACAAACATGCCGAGGTCGACGACCCGCTCCAACAGAAATAAATTGTGCATTGTCGAAGGTCGGGGGTCCGCTTCTGCGGTTTCCCCTGGGCCTGGCCCCTTCCGCTTCAGCGAATAAACGACCGCTTCTGCGGTCTCGCTTCTGCGGTCCAAGAGCCACAGAAGCAGTTATGACAGAAGCAGTTATGACAGAAGCAGCTGATGAAAGAAATCTTCCTAAGTTTTTCAAATTTACTCGAACCTCGACCATTTGACGTTTGGGGCTCCCGAGCCCCGCCCGAACATACCGACAAGTCTGAAATCACGAAGTGGACCTACTCAAACCCTCGAAACACTCAAAATAACGCTAAATCGAGGAATAAACCCCTAAAACCAAATGGATCAATCCATTGAACTTCAAGTTCTTAATTCTCCTTCAACGGGTCAAAACGCCCTTAAACTACTCGAATTGACACCAAATTTTACGGGTTAGTCTTAACTGATATTTTGGACTTGTACCAAGTTTCAAAATCAAAATCTGAACCCGATACCTATGAAAACAATGATTTCTTAGTTTATTTAGATCTTTGAAATTCAAACTTAACAATATAAAATTGTTTACTCGGGCTAGGGACCTCAGAATTTGATTCCAGGCATATGTCCAGATCCCATATTTTCCCGCGGACCCTCAGAAATTGCCAGATCACGATTCCGGGCCAGTTTGCCCAAAATGTTGACCGAAGTCAAACTTGGCCTTTTTAAAGAAACTTAAAGAAGCAACTAGGCTTAATCTTGCTCAAAACTCCCCTAACTTCCAAATCACCCGCCCCTGCAAGTTATAAATTAGTTAAAGCAAGTGCAAAAATTATTATTTAAGGGAACGAGGTTCAAAAATGCAAAACAACCAGTCGGGTCGTTACAGGAACCCATCTTGAAGATTGAACCTCTCATAAGGACCCAACTTACATTCTGCAAAAGCCTTTCCAAAATCAGAATCATTAGAATAAAGTTCCTTGATATGATCAAAACCCATCAATTTAGAAGTAATAGAAGAAACCAAGACATACCTTCTTGAAAGTGCATCATCAACTACACATTCTCTTTTCCTTGCTTGTAAGCAATCATATATGGGAAAGTTTCAATAAATTCAACCCATTTTCCATGGCGACGATTAATCTTACCTTGGCTTTTCAAATACCTCGAGGATTCATGATCAGTCTTAACCACAAACTCTCTTGGCCACAAATAATGTTTCCATGTAGCTAAAGCCCTTACCAAAGCATATAGTTTTTTGTCATAAGTTGAGTAGTTCAGTGTAGCTCCACTCAGCTTTTCACTAAAGTATGCAATGGACTTTAAGACTTGCATTAAAACAACACCTATTCCTTTTCCAGAGGCATCACATTCAACCTCAAAAGATTTAGCAAAATCGGGTAATGTCAAAAGAGGAGCATAACACAATTTTTCTTTCAACAAGTTAAAAGCATCATCTTGTTCTTTTCTCCATGAAAAAACCTTATCCTTCTTAACAACTTCAGTTAAAGGAGCAGCAATGGTGCTAAAGTCTCTAACGAATCTCCTATAAAAACTAGCAAGCCCATGAAAACTCCTAACTTCAGTTACAATGTTAGGTTTAGGCCACTCTTTGATTGCCTTGATTTTTTCTTCATAAACTTCAACTCCCTTAGAACTAACCACAAAACCTAAGAATACCACACGATCCACACAAAAGTACACTTTTTAAGATTAGCAAAAGAGTGTTGCCTTCTAAGAACTTCAAAAACTTATTTTAAGTGTTCCACATGCTCATCTAGATTTTTAGAATAAATAAAGATATCATCAAAATAAACCACCACAAATTTCCTATGAAAATCTTTAAAAACATGATTCATCAATTTCATGAAACTGCTGGGTGCATTAGTCAAGCCAAAAGGTATAACTAACCACTCATAAAGCCCATATTTGGTCTTAAAAGCAGTTTTTCATTCATCTCCAAGATTCATTCGAATCTGATGGTAACCATTTTTTAGATCAATTTTAGAAAAGATTTTGGATCCATGCAATTGATCCAATATGTCATCAAGATGAGGAATCGGATGACGATACTTTACCGTTATCTTGTTGATTGCTCTACAATCCATGCACATCCTCCAAGTTCTATCCTTTTTGGGTACCAATTGGATGGGAACGGAGCAAGGGCTCATGCTCTCTCTCACAAAACCTTTCTCAAGCAACTCTTCAACTTGCCTTTGAAACTCTTTTGTCTCTTCTGGATTACTCCTATAAGCAGGCCTATTTGGAATTTGTGCTCCAGGCACAAAGTCAATTTGGTGCTCGATGCCACGCAAAGGTGGTAGACCTTTAGGGATATCCTCAGGAAATATATCATCAAAATCCTCCAAAAGAGAAGAAATACTACTTGGCAAAGAAGAAGTTAGTGACTCAGAATTAATTAAAACTTCTATGTAAGTAAGTAGTATAATGAGCAGCCCCTATTTTCTTGCATTCAAACACCCTTTGGATTTTATGTACAAACTCTTATATTTCTTTTTCTTTGCCTCTTTCTGCTCACCAAAACTTTCCTTTTTATTACTCAAACCCTCTTTTACCACTTTGCCCAAGTTGCTGCCCTCTCTCTCTCTCTCTCTTGGCCATCTCTCTTTTTTTATACCTCTTGGTCTTCTTTCTTTTCTTTTCCCTCAAGCTCATTTTTTCCCTCCCCTTTGTTTTCTCATTATTTCTCTCAATCTCTTTTGATCTTCAAACACTTGAGACAGACTTAAAGGTGCAAGAGTATACTTCTTGCCATTAAGCTCAAGAGAATATCTATTCTTTCTTCCATCATGAAAAATATTCCTATCATATTTCCAAGGACGACCTAACAAGATGTGACAAGCTTGCATAGGAACCACATCACAAAGAACATCATCCACATACCTACCAAAATTGAAGGAAATCATGCATTGTTTGTTGACTTTCAGTTCACCACTATCATTCAATCATTGGAGTCTATAAGGCTTAGTGTGTTTCATGCATGCAAGTTCTAACATGTTCACCAAGTGTGAACTCACCACATTAGCACAACTACCACTATCAATAATCATAGAACAAGCTTTCCCCTTTATTCCACACCTAGTGTGAAATATATTCTCTCTTTGTTCTTCACTATTGAGTCCTAAATTGATAGTCATAATCCTCCTAACTATGCCAACCAAACCATCATTGAAAGGTAACTCTACATCATCTTTACTCACACCTTCCTCTTCTTCCTCTTCTTCACTTTTTTCTCCCTCATAATCTCCATCTATAGTCCTCCTAATTACCCCAACCAAACCATCATTAGGAAGTTATACATCATTTTCACTTACTCATCCCTCTTCTTCCTCACTTTTTTCACTCCCATATCCTCCATTTTCTCTCAAAAGAATGTTTCTTCTATTTGGACATTCATGCATCATATGGCCTCTTCTATGACATTTGTGACATTGAATGGAACTAGAAGGTTTAGAGTATCTAGAATTGAAAGCTTTACTTCCCTCTTTCTCATCAACTTTACCTTTCCCCTTGTCTTCCTGAGGTCTAGAAATCACTTCTTATTTTGGCCATGGCTTCTTGGAATTGTTGTTTGGCCAACTTCTCCATGAGCTAGCTTACTGCCTTATTTTATTTTGCTTTTCTATTTTTACAACCAAATCTACTAATTTATCTATAGTTACATATTGTTGTATCTCTACTACATCAACTATTTCTCTATTTAAACCATTAAGAAATCTAGCCATAGTGGCCTCTTCTTCTTCCATACAATTAGCTTGGATCATAACCATATTCATAGCTTTAAAGTATTCATCAACAGTCATGGTTCCTTGCTTCAAGGTTTGAAGACGCAGTAGCAGGTCTCTTTGAAAGTGGGAAGGCACAAACCTCTTCCTCATTGACTCTCTTCATCTCGGTCCAAGTAGCAATGGGCGGTTCTCCATCTTGTTGTCTGTCTCTTGTAAGCTTTTTCCACCAAATAGAAGCATAATCAGAAAATTCAATAACAACAAGCTTAACCTTCTTACCTTCAGAGTAGTGGTGACAGTCAAAGATGGCGTCAACTTTCCGCTCCCAGTCAAGGTACAAGTCTGGGTCTCTTGTTCCCTTGAAAGATGTCATCTTCATTTTTATGCTGCTAATATTGTCATCTTCTACTCTACCTCGTTGTCCTCTCCTATCTCTTCCCACCCTATATAGATTTAAATCAAGATCATCAACAAAATCATCTATAGGATTTCTTAATTTACAATGGAGGCATGGGGTACATTTCTTCTATTATGAGGCCTAGGATTATTTCGAGGTTGTACATCAGGTTGACTTCCCCTCCTAAGTGCAGCTATTGTCTCATTTTGTTCAACAATAATATTCCTTATCTCTTGGAATTGCAAGTTCCATCTCTCGAATTGTTGATGCATAGCTTGTAGAGTGAAATCATTTCTTGCTCGGATTTTGGCTTCCTGGAGAGCCCTCTGTTCATCATCACTAGCACTTGTATGAGACATCCTTTAAAAAAAATAGTTATCACTCAAACTTTGGCTCTTTCCCTCAATTGTTCTCACCCACTCTTGTCTTTTACCCCTCAATTAACCTTTGAAAAACACCTTGTAGATTTATAATTAAACCCAACTCATATCAAAGCCCTTAGTAGTAAAACAAGGAATTTTGGGGCACTAAAAAAAGTGAAGAACCAATCCTAGAAAGAGTAGGATTTAGTTTAAACAAACCCGAACAAAGAAAAGGATTTTTTTAGAACAAGATCAAAGGATTAGAAAAAATTGATTTTTTTTCTTATTATTCTTAAAGATCTAGGATCCCCTCTACTTGTTTCCTTTCTTGACTTTGGAAACAAACACAAATAAAATCTGATTTTTTGCAGAGCAAATATGTTTCTACCTTTTTTCCCGTTCTTTTTTTTTTGTTTTTATAGTATGCTATTCACTGCTACAATAACTTTTTTTTTTGCTCCTTTGTTCAAGAAATCCCCAAGATTTATCAAGAACAGAATCTTGATACAACCGCTTTGATATCACTTGATAACACAAAGGTTGGGAAATCCAAGAACTTAAAGAAAATAAGTTGATGAGATGCGGAAGTAGTAAATAAATGCAAGCGGATTAAGAAAAGCAAGAAAAATTAAACTAGATATGTCGAAATTCAAGGAAAGGTCCAAGAACCCCGAGATTATGTTAATCTAGATTTTGACAAGATCCCAATGACAACAAGTTGGTTATGAAATCAATTGCCTTCACTAGAGATATACTAATCAAGAACTAGATTCGGATCTTAACTTCTAGTTTGAATAACTTAAGACAACAACTAATAAAAGAAACTAGTCGCCTTCGAAGAATATCAAAAGAAACCAAAGATATCACAAGAAAGAAAATTATCTTACTACCTTAAGCTATGAACTAGTTAGAGTTGCAAGATAAATCTTCAAAGTAAAGTTCACAAAGGTTCAAAAGAACTTACAAGAATAATATTAATCTTTAATATCTTCTACAATGGAAGACAAACACCCCTTTCTATAGTAGTAAAGAAGGAGCTAGTCAAGACTTCAATAAATGAGAATTATATTCCCTAGAAGCATAGAAGACTACCCACACTAAGACCAATGTAGTCAATATGCACATAGACCAATGCAAGTCAACATAGATTAAAACAACTATTAAATATATATTCTAGAAACTATTTTTTGGGCTTATTTGGGATGCTAAAAATTCCTCTCTTTTGGGGAATATTTGGGCCTCATTCCATCTCCTCTTGGACTTTAATTTGGGCCTCCAAATAGTTGTAAGACTTGGCCCAAAGATCCTCCTTGTGCTGGAGCTCTTCTTCTATTATAAGACACTTTTTAATTGCTAATTGAAGAACATTAAGCTTGTCTTGAAATTTCTTTGTTTGAGACCTTGTCATGGGCCTTCTTGGAGTTTCCAGAGCTTCATCCTTCTCTTTTAATGATGTTGAGCTGCCATGAATGCTATCAAATCTCCACTCGAAGATTGTTATCTTGGGCTAGCCCAGATAACTCGGGAAAACAAGTCCACTTGGCTACTCCCGAACTAATAGGCTACAACCATATTAACATGACTCGGAGATGTCCGAGATACGTAATAAAAGATAGGCCTTCAAAAAAGATTTTTTTTCATAACCGGTTCTAAAGGCCACCCTCGGCAAGCTATAATCTAAATTACTTACTTTGGGAGAAAGTTTCCGGTAACACCGAACCCTTGAGATGCCTAAAAACAGAGTAATGTAAAGGCATATTTGTTTTGAACTTTCGAACATAACCTAAGTTATTTTATGCTAAGGCATTCCGGCCTTTGTGAATACAAGTAATAAAGCAAAGGAAAAGTTTTAAAGTGGAAAGGGAAAGAAAACCTTAAACATATATTTACCCAATAATCTTTTTACAAAGGACAAAATGGGCACAATACAGAAATCTACAACAACAAAAATGGACTAAAAAGATGCAAAAAAAAAAAAGCAAAAATTAAAAATATCTAAAGGCCTAAGTGGCCTGGTCCTCATCGGAAGCAACATCACCCTCGGGATCTTCCCCACCTTTGGACTCGCTTAAGCCCTTGGAGTTATTGTCATCCATGGGATAAGCCAACCTTTTAGACTCAGCTTCTAGCTCATTGTCATTCCCGGTCTCAGCCGATATGTCGAAACCTCGAGCATGGATTTCCTCAAGGGCCTCCCTTCGAGATTTCTATTTAGCATGCTTGATGATGTCTTTTGCTCGAACCTGAGCTGCCTCGCCATTGCCACCTCATCATCCTTTTCCTTAACTATTTTTGCCTCTGATTTGTCCGCTTCAAGCTCTGTGGTCAAGCTTTCTCGATCAGAGATGGCCAAATTCAGCTGGGAGTAGAGCTCCTCGATCTTCTTGGCCTGCGCCAAGGACTTCTGCTTTATACCTCAGAGTTGTACTTCAGACAAAGCCAGTTGGGCTCGAGCGGTCTCCTTTTTTGAGGCTAGGCAATCCATGTTCTTTTTCCATTCTTCGACCTTATCCTTCACTACATCTACCTCTTCCCGGAGCTGATTGATCTTGTCGACATTCTGTTGGACTTGCGGGTTTGGACCATTAGTCACCATGTCCGATTTGTTGTCACTAACTTCAAAAATTCTTCTTACCTGCTTAGCCAAGTCGGCATGCTCTTTCCGATCCACCTTCAACTCAGCCTGGAGGCCCTTGGCCTCCCCTTCTTTTTACTCACTGAGAAGTTTGTAAGCGTCTCTTTTCTCAGTGAGCCATATCATATTGGGTAAGCTCCTCCCAGTAGTGGAGGAATGTTTTATAGTGGAATACCGAAGCTTACAAACACAGGAAAAAAAAGTTATAATCATCTACAAAATAATCTAAGTACACACTAGAAATTATTAAAAGGTATCCGGGGTTACCCGGTTTAATGCATATTAGGCTTCGTTGAACAAACAAGGCACTTCCACCTCGTTCATTTTGGATTGATCCTCCTCGATCACCAAGCCCCAAAGATAACTGGCCACTCTCATGGGGGCAGAGAGAACCCGGGCATCTTCCGGGATGGACATAATAATTGACCGTGTCCGGTCAAGATTCAAACTCGAGGCTGGGAATTGATTGACTAATTTCAAGCTCGAGTCAGGTCCACACGATGGACTCTTCTTCGGCACTGGTATATCACCCAAATCGGTGACATCCTATGTAGCGGTAGAGTCCCCGTCGTCAAAGAAATTTTAAAGGTGTCTACCGCCCCTTGTGGCTCTTCGGTGGATCATTCTTTCAGCGCCTAAGCATCGGTAATCATAGACTTAGAAAAATAATAAAGGCGAACTGGAGAGGTATATTACTTTGGGTATACCCTTCGGAATCCGTTGTCCGAAAAAAACCAGCCACGATCTCATTATCGGCCTCACCATCTTAAGGCGGAGTGGCCTCACCCCCTTCTGGTTCGAAAGCTTCAGCTAAAGTTCTCCCATCGACCTCTTTAACTCGAGACGATTTAGTTTCAACACCTGCCGGTTCGAAGGCCTCTCGTATCAAGACACATGCTCGCATGCGGGCAACCAGTGAGAATTCAACGATATGAGGAAGAAATCAAATATTATTGAATTGAAAAAAGAAAACTTACCATGGGAATGGGCCTCCCATTGGCCCTTCGACATCTCGCGCCTTGCGCATTCGGAATTGGGTTTTTGCGACATAAGGTCATCGATAATAAGGGAGGAAAAAAAGGAAAAACAATAAACAAGATCCTTCAGGTAGAGTTATACTTATGTTTCATGTTCCATTTCTCGGAAAATGGAATGTTCTCGGTCGGGATTAAGGCTGAGGTCTTCACTCAAATGAATCGGCCCATCCAGCCTCAGTCCCAATACTCATATTGTCACGACCCCAGTTCACCCTCCATGAACATGTCGTGATGGCACCTAGTTCCTACAACTAGGTAAGCCTAACAATGCGGAAAATTAATATAACTTGCGGAAACATTTAATTAAATTAAGCAAAACTAGAAGAAAACGGTATATAAGTGCCACTCAGCATATACAACTAAAAAATAAAATGCGGAAGTCTACAATCTCATCCCAAAACCCGAAAACTCACGGGAACCACAAGCTAATAGAAATGTAATATGTTGCGCTAATTCTAGAATGTCTAAACAACTGAAAGAAAAGGATAGATTAACTACTAAAGATGGAACAAAATAGAGACTCATGGTCCGCGGACGCGGCAGATATACCTCGAAGTCTCCGCTAGATCTCTTCGCCTCGAGGATAGTATGCCTGAGTGGAGGTACCGGGATTTGCACATGAAAAACATGCGTAGAAGGGGCATGAGTACACCATAACGGTACTCAGAAAGTGCCAAGCCTAACCTCGGTTGGGTAGTGACGAGGAAGGTCAGGGCCCTACTGAGGTCAAACAACATAATATGAATTAACAATATGAAAACTGACAGTAATAATGAGTACATTGGTGAGAATAGACAGGTTAAACAAGGCAATAACAACTACACAACGAACAGAATAAACACGGAATATGTACAACTCAATACCAATGATAACAATGAGGATCTCCGAGGATACCGTCCTGTAGTCCTTTTCTCAACTGTCCAGTGGATCTCCCGGGATACCCTCCCGTAGTCCATCATATGTGTAAATCCGAAGGATCTCCCGGGATACCGTCCCGTAGTCCAACTTTCAATGTGCATGGGGATCTATCGAGAATATAACTCGCAGTCCCAAAGTAAATGTACGGGGGGATCTATCGGGAATCTAACCCACAGTTCCAAAGTAAATGTGCAGCGGGATCTATCGGGAATCGAACCCGCAACCCCAAAGTAAACAAATAGGGGGGGGAGCTACCGGAATCCCGCATCCGTAGTCCCAATGTAAATGCACAACCACAACCAGAAAATATTCAGAAATGAAGTACAAAAGACAAGCATCGGGTAGTACTAGCCTAGCATGCTTCACGTAGTACAGTTAAGGCAACTTAAACAATTAGGCAAGTTGAATCAACTAAACATGCTTTTCTAATATAACACATGTTATAATTGCAAGTAAAATAAGGCAAATATGAAGGAAAACTCAGTCTCAATATCTTAAGTGAAAACTGGATTTTTAACAATCGGTTCAAGTACGTGCTCGTCACCTCGCTTACAAGGCACTCAAATACCAAATAACAAATCCTAAGGGGAAAAGTCCCCCACACAAGATGAGACAAGCCACGTACCTCGAACCGGTACAAAAATCAACTAGAAACCACGCCTTTGCCACGAGTATCCGACTCCAAATGGCTCAAACCTATCCAATTAAATTACATATCATAAATAACATCTCAAACAGCTGATTCTACTATTTAATTTAAAGCTAAGATGCGAATTTAGGTAAAATGACCAAAATGCCCTTCAGATCGAATAATTTTTACATTTTTAGAACCCTCGTACTCTCACGATTCTAACCATATAAAAATCTCCCAAATCGGAGGTCAAACACCTACTCAAAACCCAATAGTTTGGTCTATGAAGTTTTATCAATTTTTCATTCAAAAATCCGAGATTAAAGATGAATTCGTGATTAGATTAGTGGATTTTAAGCATAAGGGAGTAGAGAATCGTTACCCAATCGTTACCCTCGAAAACCCCTCAAAATTGCTCCCAAATTCGAGCTCCCAAGCTTGTATTTTGACAAAAAAATGGCAAACCCTCGTTTTTAAAATGTTAAATACTGTCCAGAACTTTAATGCATCGCGAACGCGGAGGTGAGCTCGCGTTCGCGAAGAAGAAAATTTGAAGATGCCAAAATTACCCTACGCGATCGCGATGGGTATACTGCGAACGCGAAGTCCTGGGGACATGAAGCTTCGCGAACGCGACGCAAGCAATGTGAACGCGATGAAGGAAAAATGTAAGGTCCAGGAGTTGCTCTATGCGAACGCGAAGCATCCTACGCGAACGCATTGGATTATTAGGTGAGGCTACGCGAACGCGTGGTAGTGTATGTGAACGCGTATAAGGAACTGGCCTCCCCCCAAGATTACACTACGCGAATGCGAGAGGGAGGCCGCGATCGCGAAGAGGAAAAGTCTGCAACAGCTAAGTTCAGTTTTTCTGCAATTTTTAACAACACAAAAATGCTCCGTTGAGCATCCGAAAGACACCCGAGGCCCCCGGGACCTCCACCAAACCTACTGACATATCCCATAACATCATTCAAACTTGTACCAATCCTTAAACCACCTAAAACAATGCCAGAAACTTGAATTAAACAATGATTTGAGCCTAAGAACTTCAATTTTCATCAAAACACGCTTTTGATAAAACACCTAACCAAAACACGTCCGAATGACCTAAAATTTTGCGCACACATCCCAAATAAAATGACGGAGCTACTACAACTTCCAGAATTCCAATATAACCCTCGGATCAAAAACTCACTATCGGACCGGAAACTTAAAAAATTCAAACTTCGGCATTTCAAGCCTAAATGAGGTACGGACTTCCAGAATACATTCTGAACACGCTCCCAACCCCGAAATCACCTAACGGAGCTAACGAAACCATCATATTTCCGTTCTGAGGTCATCTTCACACTGTTCCAACTACGGACCACTTTTCAACACTTAAGCTCTCATTTAGGGACTAAGTGTCCCAAAACTCTCCGAAACTCAACACCGAACGTCCCGACAACCCAAAATAGCAGAAATAAACTTAGGGGAAATAGTTAATAGGGTATCGGGGCATTAACTCTTAAGACGACCGGTCGAGTCGTCACATCCTCCTACACTTGACATTCGTTCGTTCTCGAACGAGCATAGAGAACATACCTGAAGTAGTGAAAAGATGAGGGTACTGGCTACGCGTATCCCGCTCGGTCTCCCAAGTTGCCTCCTCGGCTGGCTGGCACCGCCACTGAACCTTGACTAAAGCAATGTTCTTCGACCTCAACTTTCTGATCTGCCTGTCCAATATAGCCACTAGCTCCTCAACATAGGATAGATCCTTTTCCAACTGGACTGAATTGAAATCCAACACGTGTGACGAATCACCGTGATACCTCCGGAGCATCAAAACATGAAATACCGGATGAACCCCGGCCAAACTGGGAGGTAAGGCAAGCTCATAAGCAGCCTCCTCAACTCGCCTCAAAATCTCAAAAGGGCCAATATACCTCGGACTCAACTTTCCTTTCTTCCCAAACCTCATGACGCCCTTCATAGGCGAAACCCGAAGCAGAACCCGCTCTCCTACCATATATGAAACATCACGAACCTTCTTGTCAGCGTAGCTCTTCTATCTGGACTGGGATGTACAGAGTCTATCCTGAATCACCTTAACCTTCTCCAATGCATCCTGAACCAACTGTGTGCCCAATAGCCTGGCCTCACCCGACTCAAACCAACCCACCAGAGATCTACACCTCCTACCATATAAAGCCTCATACGGCGCCATCTGAATGCTGGACTGATAACTATTGTTGTAAGAAAACTCTGCCAATGGCAAGAAATGATCCCAAGACCCTCCAAACTCAATCACACACGCACGGAGCATATCCTCAAGAATCTAAATAGTGCGCTTGGACTGTCCGTCCATCTGGGGGGTGAAATGTTGTGCTCATCGTCACCTGAGTACCCAACTACTGCTGAACGGCTCTCCAGAACCGTGATGTAAACTGAGTACCTCTATCCGAAATTATAGAGACTGGAATACCATGCAGACGAACAATCTCCCGGATATAAATCTCCGTTAACCGCTCCGATGAATAAGTAGTACACACAGGGATAAAATGAGCGGACTTGGTCAGCCAATCTACAATCACCCAAATGGCGTCAAACTTCTTCAAGGTCTGTGGGATTCCAACTACAAAATCCATGGTGATCCGCTCCCACTTCCACTCCGGAATCTCTATCTGCTGAAGCAACCCACCCGGTCTCTGGTGCTCATACTTCACGAATTGGCAGTTGAGGCATCTAGCTACATATCCAACTATATCCTTCTTCATTTGCCTCCACCAATAGTTCTGCCTCAAATCCTGATACATCTTCGCGGCACTCGGATGGATGGAATACCGCGAACTATGGGCCTTTGCTAGAATCAACTATCGAAGACCATCAACATTGGGCACACAAATCCGGCCCTGCATCCTCAATATCCCGTTGTCACACCTCCTTTTTCGCTTACACCCGCAAGGGCATAAAGGAGTTTTTCCAATTAAAGGACAACCGAAACGGGATTCGTTTTATTAAGAAATTCAGAGTCGCCACTTGGGAGATTTATGGTGTCCCAAATCACCGGTTTGAATCCCGAATCGAGGAAAAGGGTTTGACTCTGTATTACAGTCGCGAACCAAAAATCTGGGTAAAGAATTCTGTTAACCCGGAAGAAGGTGTTAGGCACTCCCGAGTTCTATGGTTCTAGAACGGTCGCTCAACTGCTATATTTGGCTAAAATATCTAATTTTAATACATGTTATAGCCTATGTTCATTTTATTAATAACCCGCTTTTATTATATATTTATTTTTAATAATAATTGCAACATCGTGAAAATGTATCTCGAACCACGTCGCACCAGTGCACCCATGGCTTTTGATATATTTCGACTTCGTTGAGATTTAGATTTGGGTCACATAAATGTGCACCCGTATTTGGGAAGGTAATATTATTAAATCGTGCATAAAGATTCTAACGTAATATTATTTGGGGAAGGCCATGAAGTTCGTTAAACGGCCCTCCCGAATTCTAAGTATTTTGTTAACCATTTATTGAGGGCCCCACAATTTGTATTTTTGTTCGGCGAGGCTCGTTTCACTTATTATTTTAAAGGACAAACCTAAAATGAACTATATTCCTATTTTTGTATGTCTCTAATAACAAAAGGAAAGGTCCTAATCGATTAATATGTTAAAGAAAACCTTAGTCTGCCAAGCAAACACTAGCAGACCAGGTACTATTTCAGACTTGGGTTCAAAAATCCCAATCCGCATGATGCACGCACGCCCGACCAAAGCTCTTAGAAAACGCAGGAAATGGGCCCGAGGCAGGCCCAGTCTGGACATGACAGAACAGGCCTCGTCCACGAGGTTGAGGGATCGAGTCCCTGAAGCTGAGCAGACCTTACGATTGCTTAAATTTGCTTATTACTGATTAGGCAACTTGATTTCATGGCAAAGCAACATATTCACAGGCAGGCCGTTTTAACAATGAACTACAACAGAATACTATTAAATTCTATAACTACTGCTTGGATTCCCATCACGATGTAAAACTGATTAACCAGGATACTTGTTGCAAATAATGTGTTGTTTTTATAATCCTTATCTTACTCCTTGGAAATCCTATTTGATTACATGTCTAAGTGAAAACAACTACTGAAGTTTCTCTTTCAAACAAAATCACAAAAAAAAACAACTACCAGAAAAATAGCTAAAACTAATCACCATTATTCTATTAACCTAACATGAAACTAGTTACAACTAATACTCAAACTCAAAAAGGCTCACACACATTCGAGGCCCAACAGTTAACCATCCAGCTAATTCAAAACAGTTCCAATCCATTTACACATTCCCAGTTTAATTACATATAGGTCCGAATTAAACAACACTAATCCTAAACTGATGAAACAACATTCAAATAACTTAAACTTTAACAGTTCAATTATATAAATTTCAAATGGTCAACTGCTTTACACCTTAAACCAAATAGAGACGACCGGAATTCAAACAACCATTCGAACAGTACTTCGTCATTTATTCTTCAAATCAGAGTTACACGGTCCTTCATAGTTCAAAAGAGATCAAGGAGGTACCTGGAAATGGCGAATAAGAAGGAGAAAAATAGGATCAGTAACAGCAATGTAACAGTAGCAGCAAACCAGACTTAAATCAACAGCAGAAGGAATTTCAACCCAGAATACACTCTCAAACAACAGCCCGGATGAATTGTAAAACCCAAACACAACAGCAAATACCCCCAAGCAGGCTCAATTGAACTCGAATAGACCCAACAACAGAACCAACGGACTTCAGAGCAAATTCAGTAACTAAAGAGGTGAAAATCAATCCTAGAACTCAAATTTCAGCTAACAAGGCAATGGAACAGTACATTTTTTTGGTTTTTGTTGCATTTTGTATTGTTTTGGAATTTTTGAAGGTTTTGAGTCTCAAAATCAAATCTGAAATTGAAGGAGGAGTTTTGGGGGGAATTTTTGGAGCTCTCCAAACTTGGACTACAAGGCAAGGGCATTGCCCTTTTATAGGCAAGCATGAGGGCAACCCTCAAATTTTAGTTTTCAATTTCAGTCCTTGTTTAATATTCATTATTGCTTGTATTTCCCTTATTTCCTGGCTTATTGCTCAAGTAGACACCCTAGGTTTCCGAAAATGTGCATTAGGGTCCTATTTCTAGAAAAGTCTAAGATGTTCTAGTGAATACTTATTCATTCTACAAGATTCTTTATTTATGAATTGCCTCAACTGCTCCTATTGCCCCCTGGAATTAGACTAAAACTGGTATTATCCAAAAAACAAATCCCTAATCCCAGATTTATCCATTGACCAAAATTGCTACTGGAATTTTAATCTAAACTAAACTAACAACTAAGATTAACTAATTAACTAAGACTGACTAACCAACAATAATCAATTTATTCATGCTAATCACTAATAGACATAATAACAAACTAATTCGATCAAACTAATCACTAAATTATTGTGCTAACTGGACTAACTATCAGAACAAAACATCAATCAATAAGAATCAGGCTAATCTAGAGAAACATTCTAATTAATGCTGAAACCAACTATAACCATTAAAAGGAACTCATGCAAGGTCTTAATCGACAGAAAAACTCATATAACAGAAAACAAAGAAATGGAAATGACTCACGACTTTAATGGCCATTTGACTGTCTAACCTCGGCATTCAATCGATCTTTTATAACACCAAAATCCTTGAGAAAAATATGAGGAGAACCCCATGGCACCAATTTGTGCAAAATTAATGAAATTCAGATTCGCCGGAAAATCTTCAAACTCAAATTCGATCCGTTTCGGCTATATTTGAGGAACACGGCTTGGATATTAGGGAAGAGAAGGTTAAGGCGAGTCTATGGTTTAAATTCAGGTCAATTTGGCATAACTTGTAACTTGGCTGGGAAATATTTGACGGGATATTTGATGAGATAGGGCAAGATTCGAGGAAAACTAATGGTAGACATGGAAATAGGGCTTCATGGTGAGTCTATGGTGTGAATTTGGTGGTTATTGGCGTAGTTAGCGTTCACCAGTGGCGGAGTTTCGTCGAGGCTGTGAGTTAGGTACGAGGAAGATGGTTTGATGTTTCTAGGGTTAATTAATTTATCAGATAATTATATTGTTTTGGAAAAATTCACTCATGGCCGTTGGATTAAAAGGAATTGATGACCACGATTCACTGACGCTAAACGACGTCGTTTTGGATTCCTGGGGGCAGGCCGGGTGGGGTGATCATTTGGGCCTGGAAATGGTGCTGGGTGCATTTGGTCTTCGTTTGGCCTTAGCAAACGATGGCCCAAACCTATTTCATTCTTTTTACTTGATTTTATTCACTTGTTTTCTTTTTGCTTTATTTTTATTTTTGAATTTTTATTTTGAATTTTCTAAAAAAATGTAAAAATTAAGATAAAAACCTAATTACACCATTTAATCCCTAAAATTATTTAAAATCATATTTAAAGATGCAATAATTATCAATTAAAATAGCCTAAGAACTATTTTTTGTGATTTTCTTTAAATTGTTCTAAAATGAATTAATACCTACTTAATACTAAAATGTGAAATTAAATTCCTAATGCAAATGCATATTTTTGTATTTTTTAATATGAATTATTTTGCAACCAATTAACACCAAATGCAACAAAATTCACAAAAATTGTAAAATCATTTTATTTGAAACTTTTGGAATAATTTGCTTAGGGAAAAAATCACGTGCTCACAGCTGCCCCTCTTTGCCCGGAAACACGAAGAGTTTTCGTGCAATGACAAGTGAGCGGAAATGAGAGATTTTTGCCCGTTCGCATATTCCGTGTGAAGCATTTTGAAAGAATTGACCGCACCCTGCTTCAGAGGTTGCCTACATATCCCGGGCTAAACGGGAATCAGGTCAGTGTAGTTCAGGAGTGTCTGGTAGCTGGGACTACCATGAGCTGTGATTTTACTGTTGTTGCTGCTGTTACTGCTCACTGACCTCCTTATTACACCGTGGTAAAACAAAAGAAGCTAGCCTAAGCTATGATCTATGAATTACAAAGATCCTATCTATGTATTAAAGCTTGCTCTTGTGTTGCTTTGAACTTGTATATTGTATTCTTCCAATGGAATTCTTATTGTTGCCTTGGCAATGTTTTGCTATTCTTCTTGATGATGCTTGATTGTTGCGATTTGAAATATGTGTCCATTTTTCAGGTGGGCTCCTGATTGTTGACGTTTGAAACCTATTCCCTTGTTTTTCAGTTAGGCTCCTGCTTGTGATGCTTGAAAAGTATTCCCTTGCTCTCCAGGTGGGCTCCTGCTTGCGATAAAATAGACAAACAAAGAAAATTTTTCTGCCCCATTCTGGTGACTGAGCATATCATGTTATCAGATATTGAAATTAAAAGCTAGAATTTGAATTGTACTTCCCTTGTTTTCCAGGTGGGTGCCTGCTTGCTGCATTTGAAAAGATATTCCCTTGTTCTCCAGGTGGGCTCCTGATTACTGAAACTTGAAATGTATTCCCTTGTTCTCCAGGTGGGCTCTTGCTTGCTGAACTTGAAAAGTATTCCCTTGTTCTCCACGTGGGCTCCTGACTACAACAAAATAGACAAACAAAGAAAATTTTCTGCCCCAGTTTGATGGCTGGGCACATGGGTGAGTGTTAAACTGAATTATTTTACTAACTATTATAAGAATTTGAAACTGAACTATTTTAGCAACTATTATAAGAATCTGAAAGCTAAGTCCTATTGTCCAGGGAGGTCCTAACAACTCCTAACAATTATGAACCTAAGTTATATCTTTCAAAGGTATTACTTCCACTACATTGTTATCAAAGAGGTCTTAACTACTCCCCATTATCCAGGAGGGTCCTGACAACTTCTAGTTAAAAGATAATTTTAGCCTAAATTATATCTACTAAAGGTACGACTTCTACTATATCTTGTTATTTAGACTGACCTTAAAATTACGTCCCATTATCTAGGAGGGTCCTGAAAACTCTTAATTGGATCCTATCTTAAACATGCAAACTTTAGAAAGAACTTATATTCCTTTTATGACAAGTTATGTTTCTCATGATTGTTTTGAAATTCAAACTAAGTCCCATTTTCCAGGAGGGTCATGAGAATTTCCAGTCATACCTGTTTGGGTCCTGCATTTCCTTACGAAAGGTTTCTCCGAAGCTTCTGCCCCTGTTTCAAAGAAAAAATCTTGTTAGTTTAAAACGTGGTGGTTGGTTTGTGGCCTTGAACTTTGAAGGTGGCCCAGCATCCTCCATTTGTTGCATTGTCATCTCCTTCAATCCTCATGTCTCATATGAATCCCAAAGCATGTCTATTGTCCCCACTTCGTGTATATGATGTTCTTTCTTGACTTAACAACTGGCTTCGGCCTTGAGTTGGTTGTTCCTTCACTCACCATTTGATGACCTTGCTCGTTCCTTAACCCAGAGAATACCTCTTCTCGTTCAGACCCAATACTCTCTATTTATTGCACCGCTCATACTGACATTTACCAAACCATTGTGTTTCATATGGACTCCTAAAGAATTTTAATTGTTACCAACTTCAGTGCACATGTTACTCTTTTCTGATCTAAACCACCGGCCTTGCCCTTGAGGTTTATTATTCCATCGCTAGCCATGATAACTTTGATTTCTTTTTGGAAGATTTTGATTGTCATTGGTGTACCCTCTTTTGTCAATCCTATCACGGGGAATTCTTTTGATCTGTTTACCCTCGCCCTTCATTTATTGTGTTGTTCGTATATCGAGTCTTTGTATTTCCCAAGGATCCCCAAAGCATATTGACTGCTAGCAACTCAATCATGTTTGATGTTATTTCCTGACTTATGACAATTTGATGTGTTGGACAGATCCCATTTTGTGCAATTGGAAAGCTTGGTGGCAAATTTTGAAATCATTTCTCACTTGTTATGACCAGACAGACTCAAGAAGAGGGAAAGACAAGGTGGGACGAATAGAGTGAAGGAGAATGGAAAGAGACGATTCCTAACAAGAAACCTACAGAGTAGAACACCATCAAATGTAGATACCGACTCTAGCAACCCTGACATGCACCTGCAGCCTACTCTTTTTAGCAAATCTGATGTTCAACTCTTGTGGCAATTTTCGCCGTGAAACTGGTCTTCAATGCTCCATTTACCCGATCTGGTTCACAATCCTTAGTCGACTTGTGGTGCCCATAGGGTTTTTACCATCAAGCCTCTCTCATTTTGATTTTTCTCTCAACTCACTGTCGCCTTACGGTGCCCGTGAAGGTTTTCACCAATAAGACTCTCTTATTTTGATTTTTCTCTCAACTCACTATCGCCTTACGGTGCCCGTGAAGGTTTTCACCAATAAGACTCTATCATTTTGATTTCTCTCATCTTGGGGTACCCGTGGTGGTTCTCATCATCATGACTCTCTAATTCTTCATTTTCCTTTGTTTTTACTGGAGTGTTGCCCCTGATGTGATTCACCTTCGCTCGCTTGACTTGGCATCTCTCGAAGACTGGTCGGAAGGCCTTTCTTTGGACCTTAATGTAGCTTTTGGATGGGTTTAGAAAGAAGGGTATAAAGGCTCGAGATAATTCAATGTGGGTTAAAGAACTACAACTTTCGGAATCATATTTCTTGCAACAAACATAACTTCTGCCCCATTTCATTCTT
>MU705695.1:39138-51525 GCA_026770625.1 Nicotiana glauca | reverse complement strand
AATTTATTCAAATGTGATATCAAAACTATTTTATTTTATAATTTTGGGAGTAATCGTCGCGAGAGCAAAAATCACATGCTCACAAATGGTGCTGTAGAAGAGGCCAATAAAAACATCAAGAAGATACTGAGGAAAATGATAGAGAGACACAAGAAGTGGCACGAAAAGTTATCCTTCGCTTTATTGGGGTACCATACCACAGTCCGCACATCAACCGGGATGACTTCCTATATGTTGGTTTAGGGTACCGAGGCAGTCATTCCCGCCGAGGTAGAAATTCCCTCCCTGAGGATCATACAAGAAGCAGAACTTGACGATGCAGAATGGATAAAAAGCTGCTACAAGCAACTAGCTCTAATAGATGGGAAAAGAATGAATGCAGTTGGCCATGGTCAATTGTATTAGAAAAAAATGTCCAGAGCCTTCAACAAAAGAGTCAAGCCGAGACAATTCACACCAGGGCAGCTGGTGCTGAAGAAAATTTTCCCGCATCAGGATGAGGCCAAAGGAAAGTTCCTCTCCTAACTGGCAAGCCCCGTACATGGTTCACCGGGTCCTAACAGTAGGAGCCCTCATACTCGCAGAAATGCATGGAGAAGTCTGGCCAAAGCCAATTAATTCAGATACAGTCAAGCGTTATTATGTGTAATCATTATGATTTCTTTATGATGTAATTTGAACTACGCCTGACCTGATTCCCGTTTAAAAGGGGATACGTAGGCAGACCTATGGGTTCGGTCACAATTCAATAAAAATTTCATTTCCCCCCGATATTGGAAACTGGGGCAGAATTTTGAGGAGGACCCTCAAAATTCCGAAGTCAACTTTCATCCATTCGTTGCACGAAGCCGTCAGAGGCACCAGCCCAGTCAATTGGGGTAGAATTTTGAGGAGGACCCTCAAAATTCTGGAGCAAAAGAGGTCGCAATGTCTTGAACCGAGTCGCAGTCGTCGGTTCATCTAAAAGAAAATCGTTTTTAAATTATGTATTTACATCATATTTTTAATCATGCATGGCTACTATCAAATTGCTTTGTTTAGCGACGCTGCCCCCAGTGAAAGCAAGAACCAAATAGGACAAGTGAAGTCCACGGGAGGACGAACTAACCTTCCCCCTTTACAAAACTCATGATTTTTCTTTGAATGCAGGCACCCCAAGATATAAAATCATCAAATACGATGACATACTCATACTTTTTCAGGAATACAACTCTCAGAATCATCACTTACTTACAAGTGCTATCCGCACATGACATCCCCAGCAGTCATAACATCGCAATCGACTATCAGCTATCAGCTATCAGCTAAGAGATTTTACCATTACTTGCCTTTTACATTGCTTGCATTGCATAAGGCTACCTTTCCGCCTTCCGAGACTAAGCATTGTCTCCATCTATATTTTTTTACATTGCACAAGGCTACCTTTCTGCTTTCTGAGACTAAGCATTGTCTCCATCTGCATTTTTTTTGCAATGCATAAGGCTACTTTTCTGCCTTCCGAGACTAAGCATTGTCTCCATCTGCATTTCTTGCATTGCATAAGGCTACCTTTCTGCCTTCCAAGACTAAGCACTGTCTCCATCCTACATTTATCTGCATTGCATAAGGCTACCTTTCTGCCTTTCGAGACTAAGCACTGTCTCCATCCTGCATTTCTCTGTATTGCATAAGGCTACCTTTCTGCCTTTTGAGACTAAGCACTGTCTCCATCCTGCAATTCTCCGCATTGCATAAGGCTACCTTTCTGCCTTCCGAGACTAAGCACTGTCTCCATCCTACATTTTCTCTGCATTGCATAAGGCTACTATCCTGCCTTCCGAGTTTAAGCTGTACCTCCATCTGCATTTCTTGCATTGCATAAGGCTACTATTCTGCCTTTCGGGACTAATCTCTATCTCCATAATTGCATAGGCTGAAATATCGCCACTTCATCTTGCATCGGCTGAAATATCACCACTTTATCTTAGCATCGGCTGAAATATCGCTATTTTTATTAAGTCTTAGCATAAGTCTTAGACAACAATATGGGAACAATCATGAGATACAAACCAAGAAAGACATACAGAGTTCCAAGGATCAGGGGAACTGGGAAGTGGTAAATTTAGGCATGCTAATGTATAGCAATAAGACATAGGCATAGCAAGTAAAGTTAGGAGTAGACAAAGTTAGACTTAGCATGTGAATCAGAAGACATGGTGAAGTGGAAAGAACCTGTCAAAACATCATAGATCATGACATATAGGGTGTGATTTCGCCTGAAATCACACAGGAGAACTCGCAAGTAGCAGAACCAGGAACCCTAGGTCTCAATCACCATGGTCCATAAGCCTCGAAGGTCCTAGAGGTTTTGAACAGGACGATGAGAGGCCCATCGGAGCCTTGGGGTTGAAGGGAGGTGGACGGAGATGGCCGAAAACAAACTAGGCGAAGCTTTCAAGGATTGATTCGCATGGTGGGGCTTCTGGGGTCTCAAACTAGAGGGAATCAGTGAGCTAGGGTTTCATGACGGTTGATGATCGAATGGGGTGAGATTGGAGGTGGCCGGAGAGGCGGTGGAGATCATCGGAGAAGAGAGAACCAGAAGGTTCTAGAGAGAAGGGAGAGGAAGAGACGAGATAGAGAGAGAGAGAGACAGTCTCATGAAAATAAGGGGCCTGGGGGTAATTGAATTTAATTAAGGGAATTAAATCTGGGCCGTTGATCTCATTTGATCAACGGCTCAGATTGAAACGGGGGTGGACCGGGTCATATTAGGGATTGGGCTGGGTTGGTTTAAATGGGGTATTGGGCCATTCAAAATCTGATAGGAGGTGTGGCCAATTTGGCTAGAATTGAAATAATGAGGGTTGTTTGTTTAGCCAATTTTTCCCTTTTATTATTTTATAAAATAGTAAAAAAATGATTTAAAAGTAAATTAAAAGTACTGGACTAATTAATAACATATACTCCCTCCGTTCCAATTTATGTGAACCTGTTTGACTGAGCACGGAGTTTAAGAAAAAAATGAAGACTTTTAGAATTTGTGGTCCAAAACAAGTTCAGATGGGGCCTAGAGTATTTGTGTGGTTATAAAAGCTTCTCATTAAGGGTAGAGTTGTAACTTTAAGCTAAATTGTTACCAAATTTAGAAAGGGTTCATTCTTTTTGGAACGGACCAAAAAGGAAATAGGTTCACATAAACTGGAACGGAGGGAGTAAATATTAATGTAAAAATACTAAAATTGATTTCATAATTATAAAATGTTGTTAATCGTAAAATAGGCTATAATTGCAATTATATGCAATTTATCTTTAAAAAAATACCAAGCAAATGTATAAAAAATATGCAAAAATTACCCCAATTATATCTTAGTGTAAATATGAGAATGAAATAAATTATTTACCAAAAAATGCTAGTTTGGGAATAATTATTGAATTTTGTAGTATTAAAATAGATAATAAATTGATTTAAAAATCTTTAAAAATAAAGGAAAAATACAAAACTTTTGGGCATGCTTATATATGCATGTACATTTTATTTTGAGAATATTTTGAGTATAAAAATATGTAGGGAAAAATTAGGTATCAATAGCTACCCCTCTTTACCCCGAGAAGGATGAAAGAGTTGTTGGGTAAAGATATGATGACCAATTTTGACCGAAAGAAATGATTTGAAGGGTTTTAACCAAGCTCTGGCTCCTGAGCTGCCTGCATATCCCTGGTCTTACAAGAATCAGGCCATATGTAATTCAGGGAATCTGTCGGCGGAACATGCCGATGGAGATTTCGAATGACGGACGCAATATTCGGGTTGGGAAGGACGGTCAGGGACCGACGGGCTGCAGGAACCGGAGCGAGATCACTCATGCTGAGACGGTCGTTGATATCCGGTGTACCTGCAAGTGAGCAGTGCAAACATATATTGTATATAAATTTAAACGTGATGCAAGTTCCCGTTGGACCATGAATGCTGTCTTTGGATGGTTAGGATGATGTCCTCAGACCATGACGTCCTGGGCCATGAAGCGTATAATAAAGGATTCGCAAGCTATGAAATGATGTTCTTAGGCTATGAGAATGATGCCTCCGAACCATGATGCCTTTGAATAATGATATGCACAAGATAAAAATGGGGTTCTCAGGCCATGGCATGGCGTTCTCGGGCTATGCATATGGTGCCTCCGAACAATGACGCCTTTGGATGATTAGGCGATCTTTCAGCCCGTGAAATGCAGAAGGTGGCGATCTTTCAGTCGATGCAAAGTATGAACTATAAGTGGCGATCTTTCAGCCGATGCAAGATTTAAATAAAGTGGTGATATTTCAGCCGATGTAAAGTGTAAATATAAATGGCGATCTTTCAGCCAATGCAAGATTTAAATGAAGTGGCAATATTTCAGCCGATGTGAGAATTTAAATAAATGGCGATATCTCAGCCAATGCTAAGACTTAATAAAAATGGCGATATTTCAGCCGATGCTAAGATAAAGTGGCGATATTTCAGCCGATGCAACAATTTAAATAAATGACGATATTTCAACCGGTTCTACCCCTTCACGTGAGCATTGCTTTGAGTACCCCTGAGTACTCACTGAACTTTGACACACAAGGTTGGTGTTCCACACTGCACCTGTCCTGTATTATTCTAAAATGTCTAGGTGTTGGTATTGGCCAGGGACCTAATGGGGCCCTAGGGAGCTTTGCCGCACCTAGACCATGGGAAAGGCTGTGAACTCGAAGGGGTTGAGGTTGGAAGACTGGGCCTGATTGAAGGCTCCCTATAGAGTAACTTCTTATTTTTGTTCTTGTTTACTGTAATTCAGATGCTACTGGTTTGTAATAATTTGTAAACATATGATTGGGATTGAATAGTGAATATGGGGGAGGATTATGCATGCTTAGTATAAATAATGGGTAGAAAACATGCTTATACGATTTTATTTATTTATCTGCGCAATAGAAAACTTGCATAGGACATGCATCTCATTCATTAGAGATCCTGCTTTAGGTTTTTTACTTTCAGCCTGTCATTACGCTCACCTTGTAACCACGATCAGTTAATAACCAGCAAATGATCAACAACAAACCAATTAAACTGTCATTACTGCATTGGCTTGTTAGAAATCATGTTCTAGGTACTCCTATGTGCATTAGATATCCTATCCTTAGGACCTCTTTTCATTCGAATTACAGTGATTAATTCACGTTTAGCTAATAACTTTGTTAAAATATGGCTAAGTGGTTTGAAACATTTTTTGCAAATGCCTTATCACGCGTACCTTTATAAATCAGAATCAAAATATGTGTGTTCATTCTCTAAAATAACCAGAAAATGCGTAACGACGCCTAGGCAAACTTCAGGTCCGATAAGAACTGATCAATTGTGTTTCTATTAGCCTAAAACCAACCAACTTCTTTAAGTTTTAACTCTGTCGTTCCTATTCTTGTTTTGATTTTTCTGAAGTTCGCTTAGCTTTTTTTTTCTTAAAACAAGACTCTACTGAAAACGATTTTGAAATGATGCGACTACTTACTTTTTCTGATTTTATTTACTGTGTTGCTCACCTCTGCACAGAATCTTGCTATTATTGTTACTACTTCATTTTCAAAACCTAGTTTTACTTGATGTAAAAGTTCCTATCTTTTGAGACCCTAATTGTGTTTAAGTCATGCTATTTATGTGTTTGTCTGAGGAGGTATACATGAGCCTTTATATGTCTACATGCTTCCCCCAACGTGCAGTATATATTTTATATGTCGCCTTAGATTTTAATCCTTTGAAACTAATCAACCTAATATCCTACCCTTTAGGATTAGTGGTCCTAAGTGCCTCCAGAACTGATAAGATGGGGGCGGGTAATAGCATGCAATAGGTAAAATGAGACCATTCCGCGTTTAATACCTTAACGGGGTGGGAACGGGTAGATATGGATATGATAACCACGCGATAACACCACGTGTTTAAACGGTTACCGGGTGTTGTGTGGAGTGATCCATATTATGTATAAACCTAGGACCCCTTCCCTCATTTGTCCACTTTATTTTCAGAATTTGAACTACTTTTTTCGCCAAAACTTCAGCTTTTAAACTGCTTGCAACAACTATATGAAAATTTCCTCCTTTATTCAAGATTTCAAAACTGCTTCCTCTATTAAAATTCAGTTTCTTTAACTTCCTTAATCTCTTGCAACTATTCTATGAAAACCCCTTTGTATTTGTTTGCCTACTTGTTATTTGCATTTAAAGTCACAATATGACATGGCCGAGAACTACACTAGTGGATCTTGAGGGGTGCTTAACACCTTCCCCTCGAGATAATTTTTAGCCCTTACCCGAACTTTGGTTTTCCAACTCAAAAACTCTTATTGTCCTAATGCACTTAATCATTAGGTGGCGACTCTTCAAATCCAAAAACCCAAATCCTAAAAGGGAATAGAGTTGTCCTCCCAAATGTTGTAAACCCGATTTCGCGAGAAAAAGGGGGGCGTGGACAAATACGAGTGATTTATGATTTTAAAGATATGTGATTTAGCTCAATAATATCTAATAACCAAGAAATCTGAAGTATATATGAAAGAAATAAGTAAGATCAAGCCAGTAGATAAATCCGTCTCGACCTCGAGCCCAAGTGACTTTGAGATTGGTCAAGAATAATAAATCTAAAGGACAATTCTGATGAATAATGAGCGAGAAAAGTAAGGGAGTATATACTTTGCCAATGATTAGATGATGTTTACAAATTATTGGGGTCCCTTTATATAATAGGAGAACCCTAAATAAGGTACATTTCCATTTACAATAAAAAATCTTATTGGGACAGCTGTCTAATCGCCTTGTATGGGTTCGTATAAATCTATTTTGAGATTTGCGCCACGATCTTGGAGATGTGGCAGAAATCTTGCTCATTTTGTTACAGATCCATAACGGCATTATCTTGAGGCCAGTCATATTAGGCTTCGACGTTTCTCGAACACTTGGTTCTTTGAGCCTTGTATTGTGCCATCGAGCTCAAGCCTGATCCATCGAGCTTGAACTTGATCTGTCCTGAACTCGAACTTAAGGCACCCCCTCGAGCCCGGGAAATTGGGCATACCCGATTTTGACCGTATATAGATCGTCCCCAAGTTTCTTAGAGTAAGATGATAAGAAATGATTTGATCTTTGATCGCCTCGACCATGATGTCAATCTCGTGATGTCAGCGGCTGAAGTGATCGAAAAGTCACTTCCTCGTAGCTCCCAAGGTCATTAATTGGAGGCCGCTGCTGGTCGGCTATTTGTCTTTCCCAAACCATTTAAGTGACCTCTATAAATAGGCTATTCCCACAATTTTTGCAATCTTTACTTGTCAAACCATCCTTAGAATCTCATTAGCTTCTTCAACTTCTCTGAGTTTATTTTTTCCCAATTTGTTCTTACTAGAGCATCAACTTCTTCTCTTCTCTTGAATTTCCCAATCACAATGGCTAAGGCATCTAAGACTGTCCCCTAGAAAGAAAAATATACATCATCGAGGCCGGCCAGAGGTAGAATAGTGGTGCCACCTCGTATTGAGGAGTGTATTCCCAGGCAATGTGTGCTAACCTCCGATTTTAAAATTGAAAGACCTGCATCGACACCAGGTCGATGTGAGCCCATGTCACGATACATCTGCTTAATAACGAAAGGCAAACTTGAGCAGGTAAAAAACGACTGCAACTGGGAGAACAAAGATGTTGTGATCCCTTCTCCTGAAGAGAACATCACTACCCCTAAGGCGGGGTACTTAAGTGTGTATACCTACCCTTTCACATTGGGCCTCGCGGATCCAGCTCTAGGTTCCATAGACCCAGTAATTCTTTATTTTTGCCAACAATACCAGGTGATGCTTGGCCAGATCTACTCCTTTTTCTGGATCATCATTAATCTGATAGGATATTTCTTGGTCTTGGTCGAGGGGATGTCTTTTAATCTCGACCACCTAATCAGGCTATACAACCCTCGCCTTTATCGAGGAGTTTTGATGAAGCTTTAGCGCCGATCCTTGAAGTCCCTTTTCTCTACCATCTATGAGGACAAGGGCTGAGGATGGATGAGCTGGTTTGTTCGAGTCAGGACCTCCTATCTGATTCCTGCTGAGAGGATGTCGTTCCCCGAGGAGTGGAACATGAAAAGTAAGTACAAATTTATTAATGGTGATTAATACCCTATTTTTCCTAATTTTTCTCGATCTAACTCTTTACTGATGATACAGTTGTTGCTTGGTTTCCTGGTGTTATACCGAACCTCAAAGGTGGGTCCGAAAACTGGCCTCCACTTCTTCATACGCGGAACACAGTTGGCGTGACTTGGCCAAGGGTCGATGGGAAGCTAAAAACCATGGCGATTTCTCTTATTCATGTATTTATGTTTCTTTGTGAAATACTTACTTTATCATTATGCAGGCCTCGGAGACGCTGTTGCTATGTGGTCGCCCCTGTCCGGTGAAGAAGAAATCCCAAAACCTACCAAGGAAAAGATAAGGAAAAAAGGGTCACCTACAAATTCCCCGAAGCCAATGAAAAGCAAGGCTTGAAAGCCTAAGGCCGATACCATGGACCTATCTCCAGAAACGTCCCAACGCCTTTGGGATGAGGATGAAAAGGGGGAAGATGATGACTGCCTATTGGTAGCTCAAAAAAGAGGAAGCACTGATGCTTCGGAGGTGGCTGAACCGATGGTGGCAAATGTGGTTCAATCCCGAACCAAAAAAATTTTGGAGGGGAGCTCGAGCAAAGTCCCCGAGCCATCAGGAGAAAAAAGTTCGTCTCGTCTTGGGGGACACTTTGTGGGCGAGCTTGAAGAGCCTAATTATGAGGCCTTTCAAAGACAGGATAATGTCCTAAGTGAATAGATTAGGGTAATCAATATAGATGATTCGGCGCCAGGCCCAGTGTTCTAAGAAGGGCAATATCGAGATGCCCGAGCCATGAGGACTCCTGATATGGGAACGATCCATAAAGGGAGTGATAGTTTTCGGGAGTGTCTTGTGAGGATCGAGGATGGTCTGGATCCTGATGCCTCATTTATTTTTTATGAGGCCCAAAGGCTTTTCAAACAAGTAAGTTTTTGTCTCTATAACTATGCTGGAGTTTAATTCTCATCTTTCCAAGTTTAACTCCTTTTCTTTGCGTGAAGTCGTGGTACTTCATCGTTAAGCATTTTCCAAATCTCAAGCTGATCTTGCCCAATGTGAAGCGGAACTCAAGAAGCTGATGGAAGAGAGGGATGACCTTAAGCACCTCTACGTACAGAAAAAGGAGGAGGTTAGGGATATCCGAGGCGAGTTGGTGAAGGCTCATCATGAAAAGACTGAGCTTATTGAAAAGGTATATGGTCTTTGAGGGTCTATCATGCATTTATTGATTTAGCAACTAACACTTCAACTTTGTAGGCCCGGCAAAAAGACGAGCTGATGGAGCAGCTCCGAGAAGATCTCATAATGAAAAAGGCCGAGACCCTAAGGTGGAAATAACACATGGACTGTCTCGCCTTTGAGAGAGATACACTTCGGGAGCAGCTAACTTCAATTGAATGCCAACTTTAAAATTCAAAGGAGGAAAGCGTGGTCCGTAGTCGCAAAATCGAGGAGCTCAAATCTAAACCAGTCACTGAGCTTGCGAAGGCCAAATCTCAGATGGAGGCATTCGTGTCTTCATATCGAGCAGACGCTGAAGCTGCTAACGTTCGGGCATAGGAGATCTCTATTGCGGCTGAAGTTAAGTTATCTTGTGCTCTCAACCATGCCAGGCGACACTCTCGGAGAGAAACTCTCGAGGAGGTGCATGCTCGTGGCTTCAACCTCTCAGCTGACATCCAGAAAGCAAAAACTTTGGAGGACGAGGTTTCTACTTTACTTTCTAATGGTGAGGATTCCGCTAGTGGCTTCGAGAGAGGGGAAGATAAGGATGAAGTCCTGGAGGAGGAAGTTACTAAAGATGCAGCTCTTGAGGACGCAACCCCCAAGGATGTGGCCCTGAAGTAGATTAGGTTCTGTTGTTTTGTTTTTGTGCAAAGCCCTTCGTGGGCATTGTAAATGTCTTTTGTAAATATCTTTTATAAATATAAAGAATTCCTTTGCTTTATATCCGATTCCGTATTGTCTTTATTTTGTGAACAAACTTTGATGTTATAATTCCAATGATCAAGTGAGCATTGGCTCAGGCTCAGAATATAACAAACCTTTTGGTTTTTAGTGATCAATGGGCTATCTTCGAAATTATAATATAATACCTCTTAAGGTTTTTGTTAGCACTTGAGGTATGCTTAAATTGATTTGGTATGAACTCGGGATGATTGTAACGACCCAACCGGTCGTTTTGAGTTCTAGCACATCGTTCAACAGTTTGAGGCCATGAGCAGCTTCATTACAGGTGTTATGACTTGTTCACATGGTCGGAATTGAAATTCAGGAAGATCGGAGTTAAATTTAAATAAAAATTTCCATTTCAGAAGCTTTAAGTTGAAAGAATGAACTAGGACTGGATTTTTAAGTAAATGACCTCAGAATCGGGATCCGAAGGTTCTTGCAGGTTCGTATGACGATTTCGGACTTGGGCGTATGCCCGGATCGGGTTTTAGATGACCCGGGAGCGTTTTGGCGCCTATTGAGGAAGTTAGCATTTTAGAAGAAATTGCATCAGTTTGGCTTAAAATGCATTTTAGTGTTATTGATGTCTGTTTGGGATTCCGAGACTGGGAGTAGCTCCGTATAGTGATTCTAGAGTTGGGAGCGTGATCGGAAGTGAATTCGGAGGTTCGTAGGTCATTTTGGAGCCGTTTGGCTAAAGATAGAAATTTGAAGGCTTTTGAGAAAATTCGACCGGAAGTGAAAATTTTGATATCGGGCTCGAAATGCGAATTTTATGGTTCGGATAGCATCGTTAGGTGATTTGGGACTTAGGAGTGTGTCCGGAATATTTTTGTGATGACCGGTGTAGAATTAAGCTTGAATTGGCAAAGTTAGTATTTTGGCGAATTTCGGTTGATGGATAAGATTTTGATCCGAGGGTCGGAATGGAATTCCGAGAGTTATTGTAGCTTTGTTATGTCATTTTGGACTTGCGTACAAAATTTGAAGTTAATCGGACGTGATTTGATAGGTTTCGGCATCAGAAATAGAAGTTGGAAACTTCAAAGTTCTTCAAGCTTGAATTGAGATGTAATTCATGATTTTAGCATTGTTTGATGTGATTTGAGGCCTCGAGCAAGTCCGTAATGTGTTTTGGGACTGGTTGGTGTTATTGGTCGGGGTCCCGGGGGCCTCGGGTGTATTTCGAGTTGTGATTACGCTCTTATTTGATATTTCAACGTCGTTTCTTTGGATATAAAGGGGTACCATATTAAGAAAATGAGCTCCAAATTCAGTTTTGTTTGAACCATTAGATCTGTATCAAAATTACGGAGCCATAGGAAAAAGAATCATCGAATTTGGACATCGTATGAGGAAGTTATGCTCATTTTTGTGTCTGGAAAAAAATTGCTGCTTCTGGTATGCTCGCAATTGCGAACAAAGCATGGGAATTGCGAACCTGTAAGCTTCGCAAATGCGAAGAAAAAGGCTGGGAAATGCGAAAACACTGTAGCAAGCTGCGAAATGCGAAAACACTGTAGCTTCGCAATTGCGAAGAAATTTCTGGGAATTGCGACTTCTGCGTCTGGGCAGTGTCTTTTTAGTCCGAGTTTTTGGCTTATTTCCCTCATTTCCCACTTAGCCTTGGACGATTTTTGAGAGCATTTGAGGAGGGATTCCATAATCATCAAAGAGGTAAGTAATTTCTTCACATCATAAGTTAATTACATAGATTATGAGTAGATTTAACATGTTAAATTAAGGAAAATCAAGGGTTTTAGATGAAAAACCTAGAACTTGGTGAAAACAAGTTTTAACCACGAATTGGAGCGTGGACCTAGGAGTAAATTATATATTTGAGTTCCTAAGGTTATGAGTAACCTTTATCTTCGAAAAATTTCGGATTCCGGGTACGTGGGCCCGAGGGCATTTTGGTCATTTCACAAAGCGGAGTTGGGAAATTGTATAATTTGAATTGCTAGCAAGTATTTGCAAAAGTACTTGCGTATATTCTCATTAGTTTGCCGTTATTTGGCTAGTTTTGGAGCATTTTGCATTGGTTCAAGCCTTCGAAAAAATGTAGAATGCCGGTTATGGATCTTCGGAGCGAGGTGAGTCTCCTTTCTAATTCTGTGAGGGGGAATTTACCCCATAGGTGAAGTAAATGATTAAGTGCTCCTATTTATGGGGGCTACGTGCACACGAGGTGACGAGAGTCCGTGCGTAGCTACTATTATGCTATTGTTCGGGTAGTTAGGACCCATCAACATGTTATACTTGAATTAAATTATGAACCCATCGATGACTTGAATTGTTTAAA
>MU705695.1:5466-38035 GCA_026770625.1 Nicotiana glauca | reverse complement strand
TGACTCCGGGTTCTGGGATGGTTCGAAGTATTGTATTAATTGCTTAGCTTTTAAATTCGATTCTAAAATATATTCTTTAAAATTTCTAAATAATGAAGGAAAAATCCTGTATTTTCAAAAGTGTTAAACGAGATTTAATTTAGTATTTGACTTGGCTGGCCTGACAGCAGTGTCCGGCGCCACCACGACCCTTAGTGGATTTTGGGTCGTGACAATGATGGCCCTTAGGCTCTTTTATATTGGTCCTTAGGCTCTTTTAGGTTGGCCTTTAGGCTCTTAAGTTGGGCCAACTCGGCCTCTAGGATGGCTATAATGTTTCCCTCTTTTCGGAAAAAAGACTTAGTGAAAATTTTTCTATGCCTTAGCATGTGTTTTTTGTACCCATTAGGTTTTAGAAGGTTCGACTGATCGGAACCTTAATTGTAATTTATTTGTATAACGATAATTGAATGCCTCTTGAGGATCTTTCAAAGGCTGATGTTATTAAAGCCTTTAAATTATTCGGGGTCTGGTTCTATCAAAGCCCTTTATCATTTTCTTTTGCCGAGGGTAGCCTGATTTAACCATTTTTTTCAAAGTGTTTGATGGCAAAAGTCGGACGTTTCCGAGCGGCATTATTTCGGCCGTAGCCTTTTTATATGACTGTAGTATTTAATATGGTCGTAGCCTTTAATGCGGTCGTAGCCTTTAATATGGTCGTAGCCTTTAATATGGTCGTAGCCTTCGGGTATGTCTCTTGGACTTGTTTTCCGATAACCTTTCGAACTTGTTCGGGAGGTTACACCTCGAGTATGATGCCCTTGGCCTATATATCGAGGGGATGCCTATTCGTGGTTTTATGAATTTGAGTTTTCGACTACTCGGACACGTTGACTGTAGATGACAGTCCCCGAGTATTCGAGGTGTATTTACGTTCCGGCCCTTGAGCCATTTGTTATAGAATTTTAAGTATGAAGCTCGTATAATAGTAGACTTATTTGAGACATAAAGTGTTTTGATATAGAAAGAATACTTCTTTGAATAATTGATACATGCATACATGTTTTGCCATCGGGGCTTGACTATTCAATATGCACATGGTTCAACTGAACGTTTGGTCCATTACAAAGTTTACCTATCAAGGCCCTCTTTGACGTGAAGTATTTTCCTTGAAAATATAATCTCCGGGGGTGATGCTCCCCCAGTATTCGAGGTTGATTGAAAAGAATCCTTAGATACAGTTGAGTTCTCCTTAGGTAGCACATAATTGTTGCTTCGTTAGAAACCTCGCCATTTGGTACAAAAACCAATCTAAGTGAAAAAGAGTACAACGCGTGCTTTAAAACCTAAGGCCTTCGTGTAGGAAGGTGCCTTAGATATCCTCGATCGAACACCTGCAATGGGTTAGTTTCAAATTCAAATGTACAAAAGGAGAAAGCCATACCTTAGTAATAGTATCATTTGAGTAGAGACATATTCCAATTGCTCAGTAGTTGCTCACCTTCTATCGTGATAAGTTTGTAAGATCCTTTACCGACAACTCCGATGACTCGATACGGTCCTTCCTAATTCAGGCTTAGTTTCCCTTCATTCGGGGTCTCGAGTATTGAGGGTAAATTTTCATAGATCTAAGTCCCCAATTACAAAGTGTCGAAGGTTGGTCCTTCTATTGTAGTATCTCTCTATTCTTTGCTTCTACGCAGCCATCCGAACAAGTGTTGCCTCTCGTTTTTCATCTAATAGCTCGAGGCTAGTATTCTTAGACTCATGATTTAACTTCTCTGATGCATATCGAAACCCCGTGCTGGGTTCACCGACCCCGACAGGGATTAAGGCCTCGAAGCCATATACTAAAGAGAATAGGGTAGCCCCTGTGCTGGACTTTGATGTCGTTCGATATGCCCAAAAGACATCGGGTAGAACTTCTCTTCATTTTCCTTTTGTATCATCCAACCTTTTCTTCAGGTTTTGAATGATAGTTTTATTTGTTGACTCGACTTGTCTATTTCAGCGGTACGGTGTTGATAAGATCCTCTTTATTTTATGTGCTTCGAGGAACTCTGTTACCTTATTGCCGATGAATTGCTATCCATTGTCACATATAATCTCGGCAGGCATCCCAAACTGACATATGATGTGGTCCCAAATAAAGTCAATAACTTCCTTTTCTCTGACCTTCTCGAAGGCCTGTGCTTCCACCCATTTAGAAAAATAATCAATCATAAACAAAATGAATTTAGCTTTACCTAGGGCCATTGGTAGAGGGCCGACTATGTCATTCCCCATTTTATGAAAGGCCACGGGGATAGGACTGATTGGAGTTGCTCTCCGGGCTGATGGATCATCGGTGCAAACCATTGGCACTTATCACATTTTTTGACAAACTCCTTAGTATCTTTTTTAATTCTGTCCCAGTAATACCCCGCTCTAATAATTTTGCGAATCAAAGACTCGGAACTGGAGTGATTCCCACAAGTACCTTCATAGATTTCTCGAAGAACATAATCGGTGTCTCCCAACCCTAAACATGCCACTAATGGTCCATTGAACGTCCTCCTCTACAGTGTTCCATCTTTATCTAATGTGAACCTTGCAGCCTTGGTTCGTAGGGCCCTCGATTCTTTGTGGTCTGATGGAATTTTCCATTTTTCAAATAATTGATATACTTATTCCTCCAATCCTAAGTCAAACTTGTAGAATTTGTCTTGGCATGACCCTCTTCAAACACAGACCTCGATAATTGGACTACAGTCCCCGAGATAATATCATCTTTTCAACCGAGGATCCCAAATTAGCAAGTACATCGGCCTTACTATTTTGTTCTCGAGGCACATGATCCAGAGTCCATTCCTTGAACCGGTGCAAAGTTACCAGTACCTTATCCAAGTAGCGTTGCATCCTATCCTCTCGAACTTCAAAACTTTTATTTACTTGGTTTACCACCAGTAGTGAATCATACTTGGCTTCAATAACTTCTACCCCCAAGCTTTTAGCTAGCCCGAGACATGCAACCATGGCCTCTTACTCGGCCTTGTTATTAGTCAACCTAGAAGTTTTGATAGATTGTATAATGGTACTACCTGTAGATGGCTTGATCGTAGGCTATAATTATGTATTTTAGTCGATTATTACATACCAATTCACTGCACTCAGTTGAGTTTAAGCTTTAATTATTGTTTTGCACTAACTGTGTGTTTTATGCCTTGTAAGAGTGATTCTGAGCTATGTACATGTTATAAAATGAATTCAAGTAATTTGAAGCTTTAAAGTATGAGTGAAAGCCCAAGTAATTAATTTGGGATCATTTTCGGGATCGACAGATGATAGAGCAACGAAACGAAGAATCTAGTAGGCATATTGCGCGCTTTCTAGTAAAATACACATAAATTTTTGCTCAGAACTCCATTTGGGCTCCACAATATATGATTGGAAATCTAATTCAAAGGGCTACAAATTTTATTTTTTACATTTTTCCAAATTTCAAACAGTCCGCGGTCAGGTCCGCGGCCGCGGACAGAACACTATGCAAAATTCGCAGTCAGATCCACGGTCGAATCCGTGACCGCGGACGTCCTGACCTGGATACGTGTCTTTTTTTGCGTAGGAGAAGGTGTAATTTTTTGGGCCCTATACTACTTGTTATATATACATGGAAAATGGTATTTTGAGTACTTTTGACATAATTTAGACATAAGGAGGCAAGAACACGCTAGGAGCAAACCAGAGAATTCTTCTATGAGTTTTTCACTTCCTTCTTCCTACTTCTATTATTGGTTATGAAGTCTAGTATTTTATTTATGCATACTATTATGAATAGCTAAGTTTTTATCTAGGGTTTTGATGAAACCTCTTGGAGGATGAATTCTTGTTATGTTTTAATATAATTTAACCTTTGAATTTGTCTATTTGTTCAATTGCGTGCTTATTTTAGTTTATTAAATGGCCATCGATTGACCATGCCTATTTATTATGTGTTGCTTGAGAAATGATACATATTTAGGTGGTTTTTGAACAACTTCACTCCTAACGTATATGAGAAATCAATACATCGGGTTTAAAGGTAGGTTTAGAAATAACAAAGTCATGACGTGGTCATAATGAGCTGTTACATAAAGCCAACTAGCATAGTTTGAGAGAATATGTCTAGTAAATTATTGTAGTTGCTCGAGAGAGAATTACGACACCTAAAGTACTCAATATCAGTAGAGAATACTTAGGCAAAACTATAGAAGACGGCGGGAAGGATTCTGATAATTGAGAAAATCATAACTCTAGACCTCCTAATCCTTTCTTCCTAGTTTTTAATATACTTCTTTAATTTTTTAGTTAATTAGTTAGATGTAAAAATCTTAATATTATAACTTAGTAATTGTCGAGCTTGTCTTCTGAGTGATATTGAACAGTTATAGTGAAACTTTAGTTCTCTGTGGGATTCAACTCCAGACTTTTAGACCGGATTATATTTGCAGCGACCACTTATCCTTTTTAGGACTAGAGTTGGAAATGATCATGGCTTTAAAACAATTCCAAGCCCGGACCCTTTCACATTCGAGGCACCGTCCATGAAAAGGGTCCATACCCCCAATGATGTACCCGATCTTAGTAGAAGTTCTTTCTCCAATTCGGGTACGAGGGTCGGCATAAAATCGGCCATAAAGTCAGCTAGGATTTGAGACTTGATGGTCGTTAGGGGTTGATATTCATTATCGTACCCATTAAGTTCCACTGCCTATTTGGCCAATCGGCCTGATAGTTCGGGCTTATGAAAAATATTTCAGAGGGGATAAATGGTTAGCACACATATTGGGTGACACTAGAAATAAGGCTTTAACTTTCTGGATGTGCTTATTAATGCAAGTACTAATTTTTCTAAGTGAGGGTATCTAGTTTTAGCATCTCCTAGAGTTCGAATTACATAATAAATAGGGAATTGCGTACCTTGCTCTTCTCGAACTAGTACCCCACTTACCGCTATCTCGGATAGTGCTAAATATAAGTAAAGCTTTTCATCTACCTGCAAGGTGTGAAGCAAAGGCGGGCTCGATAAGTATCGCTTCAATTCTTCTAAGGCTTGCTAGAATTCAGGGGTCCATGCGAAATCTTTTTTCTTTTTTAGCAAGGAAAAGAACCTATGACTTCGATCTGATGACTCGAAATGAACTAACCCAAGACAATTATTCGTCCTGTTAGCCTTTGCACGGCCTTCACACTATCCACAATCGTGATATACTCGATGGCCTTGATCTTGTTGGGATTGATTTCGATACCCCGATTCGATACCATGAAACCGAGGAACTTACCCGAGGCGACTCCGAAGGCATATTTTTCCGGGTTAAGCTTCACATTGTACCTCATCAAGATTTTGAATATTTCCTGCAAATGAATTAAATTGTCCTCAGCGCACAAGGACTTAACCAACATATCGTCAATTTAAACTTCCGTTGATTTACCTATCGGTTCCTCAAACATCTTATTAACTAGGCGTTGGTATGTAGCTCTAACATTTTTTAGCCCGAAGGACATTACATTGTAATAGTATGTTCCAAACTTAGTGATAAACAAGGACTTCTCCTGGTACTCCGAGTTCATCTAAATTTGATTGTACCCGGAGTAGGCGTCGAGAAAAGTTAGGATCTCATGGCCGGCCGTGGCATCGATCATACGATCGATGTTGGGCAATGGAAAAGAGTCTTTTGGGCATGCCTTGTTTAAATCCTTGTAATCTACGCACATTCTAAGTTTTTTTCCTTTTTTAGGAACTACAAGTATGTTGGCTAACCATTTAGGGTATTTTACCTCCCGAATATACCCTATTTTAAGAATTTTGGTTACCTCGTCATTTATGAATACATGCTTACCTCGAACTGGGGTCTCCTTTTTTGCTTTACTAGTTTGAAACTAGGGTCGAGGCTTAGTTGGTTCGTTGTTATTTCCGGTGAAATCCCTGTTATGTCTAAGTGTTACCAAGAAAAACAATCCATATTATCAATAAGAAATTGAACGAGTTTTTTCCTGAGTTCGGGGGTTAAACCCGTACCCAGGTATACCTTTCTCTCGGGCATGCATTCAATTAGTATGACCTGCTCCAATTCCTCGACCATCGACTTGGTTGCATCAGACTCTTTGGGAACGACGAAAGTTTGAGGAGTAAGGAAATCCTCTTCTTCTTTGGTTGCCTATTCCTCTGGCTCGATCAGGACTGGGATCAATTATTGCTATTTGTCCGCCTTCTTACCTTTGGTGCTTGACTTTTCCGAGGTTGAAGGCACTGGTACTGGTATCACCTCCTTAACTGCAAACATCTCTTTTGCAGCGTGTTGTTCTCCGTAAATAGTTTTTTCACTATCCTCTATTGGGAATTTCATCATCTGATGGAGGGTCGAACGCACGACCCTCATTTTGTGGATCCATGGCCTCCCTAAGAGTGCATTAAACCTCATGTCGCCTTCG
The DNA here is from genome assembly GCA_026770625.1 of Nicotiana glauca. Taxonomy (NCBI): domain Eukaryota; kingdom Viridiplantae; phylum Streptophyta; class Magnoliopsida; order Solanales; family Solanaceae; genus Nicotiana; species Nicotiana glauca. Next base: position 31,606 of record MU705695.1, on the reverse strand, counting down.
ATGATATGGAATTTTGTATCTTTGATGGTCCCGTCTACGTTTACTAGTAGGATTATCTCCCCCTTCATTGTTTCGCTTGTCATGTTGAAGCCATTTAGGACCCAGGACGTAGGTACAATCTGATTCTGTAGGCCGAGCTGCTCTACGGCCCTCGATCTGATTATGTTTGCTGAGCTACCTGGATCCACTAGAATACGTTTAACTTGAATTTTATTTAACAAAATAGAAATTACCAGGAATTATTGTGCGGCTGAGATATGCCTTCCGCTTCCTCGTCATAGAATGATAGGTCTTCCTCGGGCACATAGCTCCGAGTCCATTTTTCTCTGGTGATCGAAACCTTGGTGTGTTTGAATACAGGTCCTTGTGGGATATCGACACCGCCAATGATCATATGAATTACATGTTGTGGTTCTACCTGGTCATTTTTTCTGCTTGCATCCTCTCCCTAAAGTGGTTATTAGCTCGATCACTGAGAAATTCTCGAAGGTGATCCTCGTTGAACAACAGAGCTACCTCTTCCCTCAGCTGCCTACAGTCTTCAGTCCTATGGCCATGTATGCCATGATACTTATACATCAAGTTTGGATTCCTTTGAGATGGTTTATATAGGCCTGGGCCATCTAGTGTCTTTGATTCCTCCAATAATTGACACGATCCCCGATGCATCGACACTGAAATTATATAGGTGCCTTCGCGGGGTCAGTTTGTTTATCGAACCCATTCTTACTCATAAGTCCCCAAGAGCTTTGACCTCGATCATATTTTCAATCATTTCGAGGAGCGTTACGACCCAAGCAGTTGTTTCTCCGATTGACATATGGCCGATACCGTTCCTTGTTCGATCTTGATTCCTTATCTGTATCCCTCAGAGGCTTGGCTGCCAATCTATTAGGATGAACTGAACCCGATGGGGCTACCAACTGTCGTCCTCGACCTTGATCTTTGATTGATAATGATTATGCATGTCTGACCACGTGACAACTGGATACTCAATCAGATTCTGCTTTAATTGTCGAGACATGATCGAACTCCGTTCATTCAAACCCTGCATAAAAGCTTGTACTGCCCAGTCATCCGAGACCGGTGGTAATTCCATTAGCTCTATCTAAAACCTAGACAGGAACTCTCGTAACATCTCGTCATTCCTCTATTTTATCTTAAAAATGTCTGATTTCCTCGTCGCCACCTTTATGGCCCCGGCGTGTGCTTTCACGAAGGCGTCTGCTAACATAGCAAACGAATCAATAGAGTTTGAGGGCGAGTTGTGGTACCAAATCATGGCTCCTTTCGACAAAGTTTTCCCAAATTGTTTCAACAATACTAACTTGATCTCATCATCATTCAGGTCATTTCCTTTAATCCCGCAAGTATACGAGGTAATATGCTCATTAGGGTAGGTTGTCCCGTTATATTTAGGTATATCGGGCATGCAAAACTTTTTAGGAAAGAGCATAGGAGGCGTGCTTTGAGAGAATGGTTTTTGTATGAACTTTTTGGCATCTAAACCTTTCAAGACCGGGGTGCCCCTGGTATTTGATCAAAACGGGAGTTATAAGTCTCCACCTTTTTGTCATTGTCCTCAATCTTTTTTTTCCCGGACTCGATACACTTGGTGAGCTCTTCGAGCATCCTTATCATGGTAGGGTCTATCCCCGAGCCATTTTGTTTGAGCTCTCTGACACCGGTTCAGCACGTCGCGTATTTTCTGGTTCGGATATACTCAGAGTTTTATTCTGACTCTGAAGTTGAGCGATGAAAATCTGCTGAGCATGCAGCATCTCGAATATCACGGAGGCTGACTCCCCCATCGCCTATACCTTGTGTTCCTTGGCCCCCAGATCGAGCTTCCCTGCTTACACTTTCTCCGGGGTATGCGCCTAAATCTGCATTCAAAGCAATGTGCAAACTAACATCATCTGGTTTCACATTAGGCACTTCCCCAGAGTTTATCGGTGGTATACCATCCCCTACATTGTTATTTTTTCCATGAAATCCAAGATCTTCGTTGTCGTGAACAGGTAAATTTTGCGAGTTTGACATGTTTAATCCTCAAAACAAAAAATTCTTGACAAGAACAAGTGTGAAAATAACGTGTGTTATCAGAATCGGTACTGAAATAATCACTATTATCTTTAGCCCCACGATGAGCGTCAAACTGTTTATCTAGAAAATACGAGTAATAATTAAATTTGATTTATGATTCTAAAGATACGTGATTTAGTCCAATACTAATTAATAACCAAGAAATCTGAAGTGTATATGAAAGAAATAAGTAAGATCAAACTAGTAGATAAATCAGTCTCGACCTCGAGTCCAAGTGACCTCGAGATTGGCTAAGAACAATTAAGCAAGAATAATAAAACTAAAGGATAATTCTGATGAACAATGAGCGAGAAAAGTAAGAGAGTATATTCTTTGCCAATGATTAGATAATGTTTACAAATGAGTGGGTCCCCTTTATATAATAGGGAAACCCTAAATAAGGTACATTTTCATTTACAGTAAAGAATCTTACTGGGACAACTGTCTAACCACCTACTACGGATCCGTACAAATCTATTCCGGGATTTGCGCCACGAACTTGGGGACGTGGCAGGAATCTTGCTCATTCGGTTATGGATCCATAATGGCATTATCTCGAGGCCAGTCAATATTAGGCTTCGACGTTCCTCGAACACTTGGTTCTTCAGTGTGCCATCGAGCTCGAGCCTGGTCCGTCGAGCTCGAACTTGATCCATCCTGAACTCGGACTTAAGGCAACCCTTCGATCCCGAGAAATTGAACATACCCGATTTTGACCGTATACAAATTTCATGGGGTTAAATCTTTGAGCGGTGGGACTTTCCCCTAATTCGAGCTTATCCGTTGATTTGTATACTCAATATTTTTACTGTGATATTTGTATCGCTGAACGCTTTACGTCTTGAATAACATCTTTTAATTCCTTTGTTAAAATACATTTAACTTTCTTATCATCGCGGGTTCGAAAAAAATATGCCCTTCGTCTTTGAATTGGGATAGAATACCCCCTTGACCTTAAGTCAAATGCCAACATTGGATAGTCATTGGAGGAATTTTCAGAATGGGAAGAAAAAATCTTCAATTAATTTGAAGGGTAAAGTATTGTTTTCAATAATTAAAAATACATGCAATCGTGCTGCATAGAAATTAAAGTACACGCATCTCCTTTTTCACATTTAGTTTTCTTTTATTTTCAAAATCTTATTTGCACTTATATAAAAAAAAACTCATTTACTTCATGGAAATTAAGATGCATTTTCAAAATTATGTATATATCTTAACTCTATTGTTGTTTCTATTTATGTTGATATTGAAAATTTACTCAATCTTGTCAGTTTGATACAACTTTATTTTAAAAAATGCTACGACTTTCTTATGTATACCATAGTTAGATTATTTTCAAGAAAAATATTTTAAAAGTAAAAAATAACAATACCAAATAGGTATAGGGGATATTGTCACGACCCATTTTCACAATAGGTCATGAGGGCGCCTGACACCCTTGTCAGACAAGCCATTGCGGAACATTTACTAAAATTCATATGTTGCTTTTAATTAGAAAGAAGTGGAATAAACACTTAACTTGGAATTTAAACCAGAAGAGCGAAATACTGTAAGTGATATAATTACACAAACCCAAAATAATCATCTACCAAAGTTTGTGCCAGAACCTGGTGTCACAAGCTACGGACAACTAGTAGAATATACGTCCAAAAGAATATCATACTATCCTACTGTCTGAGTCCAAATAGACAGAAAATAGAAATACAAAGAAAGACTTCTTCGGCTGCGAGTCGACATGGAGGGAAAGCAGCTCACCGTACAAGTCCCAAGTCCGCTCACGGATACGCACCGGAATGATAACCGGATCCACCTGCCTCAGATCCTATACAATTAAGTATAGAAGTGCAGTATGAGTACATAAAACAATATGTACCCAGTAAGTATCCCGTCTAAACTCGTAGAAGTAGAGACGAGAGGTCGACTTGATACTTATTAGGTTCAATTAATATGCGAAGAGTTTATAATAAGCATGGATATCTCAAGCTATTTATATTTAATAATCATGGAGTGACAGTTCTTTCCCAAATACTAACAAGAATGCGTGTATATAGTCTAAGCAAATATGTATCTCAACCCTTGAAGGATTTCTAAGCAAAACACTTGCAAATAATCACCATGGAACGTACGGCCCGGTCCAACATAAAATAAACTGTGGACTGCCGAGGTTCGAACGGCTCGAACCATAGATGCATCTATTACCCCGCTCGCGAATCACCCGTGCGACGCGGTCAAATAGAAAATAAATTCATTAACAAGCAACATTAACAATTAACATGTACGTGAGGAGTAGCCATACACAGAAATACCAAGTATTTTCCTTTAAAAGCCAAACAGGATAAGAGTCATTCTCTAGTCTCATTCTTCCTCAAAGTAGTTCATATAAATCCAAATTACTCAACACGTACCAAAATGTCACGTAGAGCGTACTTGTGGGTCCTAAACTACCCGGACTTAACATAATAGTCACTACGTATGGACTCTCATCGCCTAGTGCGTACATAGCCCCCTAATACAATGATAATTAATTCAATTATTATACCTATGGGGACAATTCCCTCTTACAAGATTAGAAAGGAGACTCACCCCGCTCCGAAGCGCACCTCCGATACCAAGAACAAGCCCAAACTCTCAATTCGGAATCGAACAATCCCAAACTAGTTAAAATAATTAAGAACTAGTCAATAAAGGCTTACAAGATCAATTCCTAGCTATTTAAGTAATTCCCTAACCATTTGCATGAATTTCCTAAATTTCAACCCCGGGCCCACTTGCCTGGATTCCGAGATTTTTCAAAGGAAATAGTTCTCTACAACCTAAGGATCAATGATATATGATTTCTAATCCATTTGATAACAAACTTCATGATTAAATCTGATTTTTTATTAAAAATCCTAGGTCTAGCTCTAACCTTTGATTTTACTTAGTTTTTAGTGCTTAATCTACCTAATGTACATGTATTTAAGCTAAGGATGAATGAGAATTACATACCTTACGATGTTATGTTAAAACTCTCTCTTTGGAAGCACCCAAATCTCCCAAGTGTGGAGTTGTGAATGAAATAAATGGCTTTGAGTTCGAGTTAAATGAACTTTCTACCCCAGCGCTTTCCGCTTCTGCGGTGCCATGACCGCTCCTGCAGAAGCCGCTTCTGCGATTTTGGGCCGCTTCTGCGATTTTGGGCCAATTTGGCTGGACCGCTTCTGCGGTCGAATTTCCGCTTAAGCGGAATAGCTTCTGCAGTTTTCCCTGGCCTACCCTTTTCCGCTTCTGCGAAGGCCTGACCGCATCTGCGTACCTAGAACTGCAGATGCGGTTATGACAGAAGCAGCAGTTCAGCCCTTCCTTCCATTTTTAACTTCACTTGAGCCTCGATCGTTGATGCTCGGGGCTCCCGAGCCCCGCCCGAACATACCGACAAGTCTGAAATCATGAGGCGGACCTACTCGAACCCTCGGATTACTCAAAATATCGCTAAATCTAGGAATCACGTCCTAAAACCAAATGGATCAAACTATTAAATTCAAGTTCTTAATTCTCTCCTAACGGGGAAAATGCCCTTAAACTACTCGGATTGACACCAAATTTTACGGGTAAGTCTTAACTGATGTTTGGGACCTGTACCAAGTTTCGGAACCAAAATCCGAGCCCGGTACCTAGGAAATCAATGAATACTTAGTTTCTTTAATTCTTAAAAACTTCAATTTAACAATTTCACATAAAAATTTATTACTCAGGCTAGGGACCTCGGAATTCGATTCCGGACATACATCCAGGTCCCATATTTTCCCACGGACCCTCCAAAATTGTCAAATCACGAATCCAGACCTATTTTTCCAAAATGTTGACCGAAGTCAAACTTGGTCTTTTAAGAAAAACTTAAAGAAGCAAATGGACATATTTTTACTCAAAACTCTTCCAACTCCTGAACCAATCGCCCTTGCAAGTCGTAAATTAGCTAAAGCAAGTACGGGAGGCTTTATTTAGGGGAATGGGGTTCTAAAACGCAAAACGACCAGTCGTGTCGTTACATTCTCCACCTCTTAAACAAATGTTCATCCTCGAACGGATATAAAAAAGTACCTGGACTGCTGAATAAGTGGGGATATCTGCTCCGCATGTCCTCCTCGGACTCCCAGGTCGCTTCCTCGACCGGTTGGCCCCTCCACTAAACTCTCACCGCAAAAATCCTCTTGGACCTCAACTGGCGATCCTTCCTATCAATAATAGCAACTGGCTCCTCCTTATAGCCCAAACTCTCATCTAACTGGATAGTACTAAAGTCCAACACATGTGATAGGTCGGCATGGTACTTCCGAAGCATCGAAACATGGAAAACCAGATGAACTCCCGATAGACTGGGGGTAAAGCAAGCTCATAAGCAACCTCCCCAACCCGTCTTAACACTTCAAAGGGGCCAATAAACCTTGGGCTCAACTTGGCCTTCTTCCCGAACCTCATAATACTCTTCATGGGTGAAACTTTCGGGAGAACCTTCGCGCCAATCATGAATGATACATCACGCGCCTTCTGATCCGCGTAACTCTTCTGTCTGGACTGAGCTGTGCGGAGCCTCTCCTGAATTAACTTTACCTTATCCAAGGCATCCTGTACCAAATCTGTACCAAGTAACTTAGCCTCGCCAGGCTCAAACCACCCGATAGGAGAACGACAATGTCGACCATATAAAGCCTCATACAGGGGCATCTGTAGCTGGACTGATAGCTGTTGTTGTATGCAAACTCTGCTAGAGGCAAGAACTGATCCCACTGCCCTCCAAAATCAATCGCACATGCTTTAAGCATATCCTCCAAGATCTGCACTGTCCGCTCCGACTGTCCGTCGGTCTGAGGATGGAATGTTGTGCTAAGCTCTACGCGAGTCCCCAACTCACTCTGCACGGCTCTCCAGAAATGGGAAGTGAACTGAGGGCCTCGGTCTGATATGATGGAAACTGGCACACCATGCAATCAGACTATCTCCCAAATATAGATCTGAGCATACCTCTCCGCTGAATAAGTAGTCACCACTGGAATGAAATGGGCCGACTTGGTCAATCTATCCACAATGACCCATACTGAATCAACCTTCCGCAAAGTCCGCGGTAACCCTACTGCGAAGTCCATGGTGATGCGTTCCCACTTCCACTCTGGTATGGGCATCTGCTGAAGTAGCCCACTTGTCCTCTGATGTTCATACTTGACCTGCTGGTAATTCAAACACTTGGTCACATACTTCACTATGTCCTTCTTCATCCCTCGCCACCAGTAATGCTGCCTCAAATCACGATACATCTTCGTAACCCCTGGGTGGATAGAATACCGTGAACTGTGTGCCTCTTCTAGGATCCTCTCCCTCAGACCATCAACATTAGGAACACATAGACGACCCTGGAGTCGCAAAATGCCATCCTCGCCAATAGAAACCTCCTTGGTACCTCCCTGAAGTACTGTCTCTCTGAGAACCACCAAATGTGGATCATCAAGCTGCTGGGCCTTAATCTTCCCCAATAGCAAGGACTGAGCAACCACACATGCTAGAACTTGACTGGACTCTGAAATGTCTAACCTCACAAGTCTGTTAGCCAAGGACCGAATGTCCAGAGCTAGGGGCCTCTCCTCTGCTGGAAAGAATTCCAAGCTACCCATACTCTCCGCCTTTCTAATCAAGGCATCCGCGACCACATTCGCCTTGCCCGGATGATAAAGAATGGTAATGTCATAATCCTTTATCAACTCAAGCCACATGCGCTATCTCAAATTGAGATCCCTCTGCCTGAACAAATGTTGTAAGCTGCGGTGATCGGTGTAAACCTCACAAGGCACCCCATACAAATAGTGCCTCCATATCTTAAGAGCATGAACAATCGCTGCCAACTCCAAATCGTACACGGGGTAATTCTTCTCATGAATTTTTAGTTGACGAGAAGCATATGAAATAACTCACCCCTTCTACATCAACATACATCCCAAACCAACGTATGAAGCATCACAATATACCATATACATCCCTGCACCGGAAGGCAACACAAGAACTGGCACCGTAGTCAAAGCTATCTTGAGCTTCTGAAAGCTCTCCTCTCAATCATCGGACCAGATGAATGGGGTACCCTTCTGGGTCAGTATAGTCAAAGGTGGTGCAATAAATGAGAAGCCCTGCACAAATCGCCGATAATAACCCGCTAATGCCAGGAAACTCCTGATCTTGGTCACTGAAGTGGGACGTGTCCAACTCTGAACTGCCTCAATATTCTTGGGATCTACCTTAATACCCTCTCCGGACATAATATTCCCCAAGAATGCCACTAACTCAAGCCAAAACTCACACTTAGAGAACTTAGCATACAACTTCTACTCTCGCAAGGTTTGAAGCACTACTCTCAGATGTTGCTCGTGCTCCCCCAGGCTACGTGAGTATATCAAGATGTCCTCAATGAAGACAATAACACTCTCAGATGTTGCTCGTGCTCCCCCAGGCTACGTGAGTATATCAAGATGTCCTCAATGAAGACAATAACAAAGGAATCAATATAAGGCTCGAATACTCGGTTCATCAGATCCATAAATCCCGCCAGGCCATTAGTCAAGCCGAAGCACATCACCAGAAACTCATAGTGGCCATATCTTGTCCTGAATGCAGTCTTTGAAACATCCGAGTCCCGAATCTTCACCTGATGATACCTTGACCTCAGGTCAATCTTAGAGAACACCCTAGCTCCCTACATCTGGTCGAAAAAATCATCAATACGAGGCAACGATTACTTGTTCTTGATGGTGACCTTGTTCAACTGGCGGTAATCAATGTACATCCGCATGGTCCCATCCTTCTTCTTCATAAATAGCACTAGTGTACCCCAAGGTGATACAGTGGGCCTGACAAACCCCTTTGCTAACAACTTATCTAACTGCTCCTTCAGCTTTTTCAACTCTTTAGGAGCCATACGGTATGGTGGAATAGATATAGGCTGAGTGCCTGGAGCCAAATCAATACAGAAATCAATATCGCGATTTGGAGGCATGCTAGGAAGATCAGAAGGAAAAACATCAGCAAACTCTCGGACTACTGGAACTGAATCAATCGTCGGAAACTCTATAGTGACGTCTCGAACATAATCCAGATAGGCCAAACACCCCTTCTCGACCATGTATCTAGCCTTCAGGAAAGAAATAACCCTGCTAGGCATATCAACTGTGGAACCCTTCCACTCTAATCTCGGCGATCCTAGCATCACTAGTGAAACAATCTTGGCATGGCAATCAAGAACGGCGTGATATGGAGATAACTAATCCATGCCCAGGATGACCTCAAAATCAATCATATCGAGCAATAGAAGATCATCTCTAGTCTTGAAACCACAGAAAGTGACCATACAGGACCGGTAGATCCGATCCACAACCACAGAATCACCAACATGAGTGGATACATGAATAGGAGTGCCCAAAGGCTCCGGAGAAATAACCAGGAAACGAGCAAACAGAGGTGACACATATGAATAGGTAGACCCTGGATCAAATAATATCGAAGCATCTCTACTATTGACGGAAATAATACCTGTGATGATGAAATCTGAGCGAATTCATTTGGCCTGGCCGGAAGAGCATAGAATCTAGCTGGAGCGTCGGCTGTCTGGCCTCCACCTGATTGGGGAGTAGGTGGCTGACCCCTCCCTGTCTGGCCTCCACCTCTAGGACTGCCTCTACCCGTCTACCCTCCACCTCTGGGTGGATGGGCAGCTAGTGCCAGAGTCTGGGGCTGCTGACCCTGTTGTACTGCCTTACCTCGAAGCCTGGGGCAAGTCCTCTTTAGGTGACCCGGATCTCCACACTCATAGCACGTTCTAGGCACCATAGCATGTTGCCCTGAAGTCTGAGTCTGCTGACCCAAATACCTACTGGAAGAACACTAGATAGCTGGTGGACAATAGGAACTCTCTGGCATGGCGTTGAAAGGAGCACTAGAAGAATCCTGATATCCAAAATACCCTCCGGAGGAACCCTGAGTAGCTGGTTAGTGGTAAGAACCCTCTGTCATCGCACTAAAATAAGGCCTCGCTGGGGTACCTCGGGGAGGGGGTGGTGGTGCTGAGTGTGAGGGCCTGCTGGGCTAACCCCTCCCGAAGTGGCCTCTACCCCTAGCTGGGGCACCTATGAACTCTCCTAAAAATCTAGCCCTCTTATCCTGTTGCATCTGCTCTCTACCCCTCAGACGATAACCCTCAATCCTGCATCCAATCTCAACCACTAGCTAGTACCCTGTACCCATCTCTACCTCTCAAGCTATACCAGACGGGATGGTGGGATGTAATCCTGCAATAAACCTCTGCACTCTCTCTGCCTTTGTGGGAAGTATCATAAGTGCATGGCGAGACAACTCAGAGAACCTCGTCTCATAGTCAATCACTGACATCTAACCCTACTCTAGGTGCTCAAACTGATACCACAGCTCTTCCCTCTCAGAGGGCGGAATGTATAGATCAAGGAATAACTGAGTGAACTGACCCCAAGTGAGGGGGGAGAATCTGCTGGTCTGCCAAGTACATAGGACTTCCACCACCTGCGTTCCCTTCCCTCAAGCTGAAAAGTAGTGAAGTCAACTCTATGCGACTCCAATATCCTCATGTTGTGCAGCTTGTCCCTGCACCTGTCTATGAAGTCCTGAGAATCCTCATGACGCTCGCCCTCGAAGACTGGAGGATAAAGCCTGGTCCATTTGTCCAATAACTTTTGCGGATCACCATCCGCAGCTGGCCTGAGCTGGGGTGCCACCGCAGCAATTAGCTGAGCCCCATCCACGGGTAGTGCACCCGGAGTCTGATACACTGCAACTGCATGACCTGGAGCCTGATCAGTAGGGGTCTGGGCTCCCCCTCCTGCCTACGAAGTAGCTGGGTCTGCTGGAAACAAACAGCCTGAGTCATAGTGTCCATGAACCATAGCATGTAGCCCATGACCTCCTAAAATCCCGGTGTTGTCATGAAATTCGCCGGGGTAGGCTCAGCTGAGGGCACCTCGCCCTGCTCCTCAATAATAGGGTCCTCCACAGGATCTGCCGGTGGTGCAACTAGAACAGCTCTGGGATGCCCTCATCCCCTACCACGGGCCGGTTCCCTCCCCCGGCCTCTACCTCGGCCACTAGCAATGGAGGGGGCAGCTCCTTTGGGGTTTAGAACATCAGCAGTGCGAGTTCACACCATCTGTTAGAGAATAGAAGATGGAAATTTAGCACACTATGCACTGCACGATAGGAAATGAATAAAGAGTAGTCTTTCCTAATACCCTATAGCCTCTCGAAGATAAATACAGACGTCTCCGTACCGATCAACAAGACTCTATCAGGTTTTCCCATAACTCGTGAGACATACGTGAACCTCGCTCTGATACCATATTGTCACGACCCATTTCCACAATAGGTCATGAGGGCGCCTGACACCCTTGTCAGACAATCCATTGCGGAACATTTACTAAAATTCATATGTTTCTTTTAATTAGAAAGAAGTGGAATAAACACTTAACTTGGAATTTAAACCAGAAGAGCAAAATACTATAACAACAACAACAACCCAGTATAATCCCACTTAGTGGGGTCTGGGAGGGTAGTGTGTACGCAGACCTTACCCCTACCCTGGGGTAGAGAGGCTGTTTCCAAATAGACCCCCGGCATCCTTCCCTCCAAGAACTTCCCACCTTGCTCTTGGGGAGACTCGAACTCACAACCTCTTGGTTGGAAGTGGGGGTTGCTTACCATCAGAGCAACCCCTCTTGTCTTAAGAAGAGCAAAATACTATAAGTGATATAATTACACAACCCAAAATAATCGTCTACCAAAGTGTGTTCCAGAACCTGGTGTCATAAGCTACGGGCAACTAGTAGAATATACGTCCAAAAGAATATCATACTATCCTACTGTCTGAGTCCAAATAGATAGAAAATAGAAATACAAAGAAAGACTTCTTCGGTTGCGAGTCGACATGGAGGGAAAGCAGCTCACCATAGAAGTCCCAAGTTCGCTCACGGATACGCACCGGAATGATAACAAGATCCACATGCCTCAGATCCTGTATAATTAAGTACATAAGTGCAGTATAAGTACATAAAATAATATGTACACAGTAAGTATCCCATCTAATCTCGAAGAAGTAGAGATGAGAGGTCGACTTGATACTTACTAGGGTCAATTAATATGCGAAAAGTGTATAATAAGCATGGATATCTAAAGCTATTTACATTTAATAATCATAGAGTAACAGTTCTTTCCCAAACACTAACAAGAATGCTTGTATATAATCTAAGCAAATATGTATCTCAGCCCCTGAAGGATTTCTAAGCAAAACACATGCAAATAATCACCGTGGAATGTACGGCCCGGTCAAACATAAAATAAACGGTGCACTGCCGATGGTCGAACTGCTCGAACCATAGATGCATCTATTATCCCGCTCGCAAATCACCTGTTTGATGCGGTCAAATAGAAAATAAACTCATTAACAAGCAACATTAACAATTAACAGGTATGTGAGGAGTAGCCATACACAGAAATACCAAGTATTTTCCTTTAAAAGCCTAACAGGATAAGGGTCATTCTCTAGTCTCATTCTTCCTACTCAAAGTAGTTCATATAAATCCGAATTAATCAACATGTACCAGAGTGTCACGTAGAGCATACTTGTGGGTCCTAAACTACCCGGACTTAACATAATATTCACTACGTACGGACTCTTATCACCTAGTGCGTACATAAATACAATGATAATTAATTTAATTATTATACCTATGGGGACAATTCTGTAACGACCTAATCGGTGGTTGTGAGCCCTAGTGCGTCGTTCAGTAGTCTGAGGCCATGAGCAGCTTCATTTCAAGTATTATGACTTGTACGCGTGGTCGGAATTGTGTTTCGTAAAGTTCGGAGTTGATTGGGAAAGAGAATACTCATTTTTGAGGCTTAAGTTGAAAGAATGAACTAGGATTGGAATTTTGAGTAAACAACCTCAGAATCGGTATCTAAAGGTTCCAGCAGGTTTGTATGATAATTTCGGACTTGGGCGTATGCCCGGTTTGGGTTTTGGATAACCCGGGAGCGTTTTGATGCCTATTGTGGAAGTGAGCATTTTAGAAGAAATTTCATAAGTTTGGCTTGAAGTGAATTTCAGTGTTATTGATGTCTGTTTGAGATTCTGAGACTGTTAATAGCTCCGTATGGTGATTCTGGAGTTGGGAGCGCGATCAAAAGTGAATTCGGAGGTCCGTAGGTCATTTTGAAGTCATTTGGCTAAAGATGGAAAATTGAAGGTTTTGAGAAGTTTGACCGGAAGTGGGCTTTTTGATATCGGGTCGGAATCTGATTCCAAAAGTTGGAATAGGTCTGTAATGTCGAATATGACTTGTGCGCAAAATTTGAGGTCAATCGGACGTGATTTGATAGGTTTAAACATCGAAAATAGAAGTTTGAAGTTCTAAAGTTCATAAAACTTGAATTGGGGTGTAATTCGAGATTTTCGTGTTGTTTGATGTGATTTGAGGCCACGAGCAAGTCCGTAATGTGTTTTGGGATTGGTGGTATGATTGGGTTGGTCCCGGGGGCCTCGGGTGGATTCCGGATGACTAACGGATCAAAAATTAGAATTTTGGTACAGCTGAAGGGTCTGGTTGCTGGTATTTTCGCTTCTGCAGTGGGTTAACCGCAGAAGCGGAAGCCGCAGAAGTGGATTTTTGGTCAAGGCTCGAGGACTGCAGATGCAGTCAAGATTCCGCAGAAGCGGGATCACATCTGCAGAAGGCTAGTTGCAGAAGCGAAAGTAGGCCTAGGGAAAGCCGCAGAAGCGATAGATTGTGCGTAAAAGCGGCACCGCAGAAGCAAAATTTCTTCCGCAGAAGCGGAAGTAGCTAGAAGCAGAGGGGTTGTTTTAAAATCGGGATTTGGCCATTTTCTCTCATATTTTTCATGGCTTGGGCGATTTTTGGGGAGCTTCAAGAGAGGATTTTCGTCATCAACATTAAGGTAAGTTATCCCCACCTATTTTGAGTTAAATACATCAACCATATATGGATTTGAGCATTTAAATTAGTATAAACTTGAGGTTTTGGTGGAAAACCTAGGAATTTACATTTCTTGGAATTTAACAACGATTTTAGGTATGGAATTGAGAGTAAATTATATATTCGAGTTCGTGAAGTTATGGGTAAACTTATTCTTCGAATTAGAAATCCGGGCACGTGGACCCGAGGGCATTTTTTGTCAACTTTTCGATCGGGGTTAGGAATTTCTACAAATTAGATTATAATATGAAGTTAAGTATATATTGATGGATTTACATAATTATTGGCTAGTTTTGGAGCTTTGTGCATCGATTGGAGTCTTCGAAAGAGTGTGGAATGCCGGTTATAGATCTTCAGAGCGAGGTGAGTCTCCTTTCTAACCTTGTAAGAAGGAATTGTCTCCATAGGTGAAATAATTGGTTATGTTCTCCTATTTGTGGGGGCTACATACGTACGAGGTGACCAGAGTCCGCGCGTAGCTACTATTATGCTATTGTCCAGGTAGTTAGGAGCCAAAAGCATGCTATACTTGGATTAATTGTAAGCTCATTGACAGCTTGGATTGCTTAGATCGCATTGAATTAGTAAATGAATTTCAAAAAGGATTAAACTTTAATTTCTTAAATTGTTAAAAAGAGGACTGGCTTTTAATTGGACAAATGCTCCCTGATAAGTCCTTAATTGGCTATTTGAGCATGTATTTGTATGTGAACCTGCGTCGCATGATTGATTTTCGAGCAGGGTGATTGTTTATTTTATGTTGACCGCGTTGCATGGATAGTTCACGAGCGGGGTAATAAATGCATATATGGTTCGAGCCATTTGACCCTCGACAGTGACCAGTTTACATTTCTATTGGAGCGGGCCATCGACCTCGGCATGATTTGCGCATGATATATATTGTTGCCTGAGAATTTTAAATGTTGATATTGCCTTTCATGGCTTGAGATAAATTGATAAAATAATGAAAAGTAAACCTCAAAAATTCTTTATTATTTGTTAAAGGTGTTTACCTGTTTTCCGACTTCGTGAGTTAGAACTACTATATAAATCCATGATTTCCTCACATCTTTAGTATATTATTATTTGACCTCTAGCAAGTGTTGAAGTCGACCTCTCGTCTCTACTTCTTTGAGATTAGACGGGATACTCATTGAGTACACGTTGTTTACGTACTCATACTACACTTCTGTGCATTTTTGTTGCACGGGTATATGTAACTCTAGCGGCCCACTGGGCGTAGTTGCACGGATGATTCTGAGACTAGGTGAGCTGCATTATTCGAAACGGTCGTAGCTAGTATAATCCCTTCCAGTAAATTATATTTACCTTCTGTCTACTGTATTCCGGACGGATGTTGTATTGTATTATCTCTTAGAAATTGCTCATGTACTTGTGACACCAGGTTCTGGGATAGTTTTGAAGTATTTTGTATTAAGTGCTTATTATTAAATTTGAATTGAAGCAGTTATCTTTTACTTACGAAATAAGAAGGAAAATCTTGGTTTTCAAAATTGATTAGTTGGAATTTAATTGAGTATTTTGGTTGGCTTGCCTGACAGTGGTGTCTGGCGCCACCACGACCCTTAGTGGATTTTGGGTCGTGACAAATTCCCTCTTACTAGGTTAGAAAGGAGACTCACCTCGCTCCAAAGCGCACCTCTGATACCAAGAACAAGCCCAAACTCTCAATTCAGAGCCGAACGATCCCAAACTAGTTAAAATAATTAAGAACTAGTCAATAAAGGTTTACAAGATCAATTCCTTGATATTTAAGCAATTCCCTAACCATTTGCATGAATTTCCTAAATTTTAACCCCGGGCCCACTTGCCCGGATTCCGAGATTTTTCGAAGGAAATAGTTCTCTACAGCCTAAGGATCAATGATATATGATTTCTAGTCCATTTCATAACAAACTTCATGATTAAATCTTAGTTTTTATTAAAACCCTAGGTCTAGCTCTAACCCTTGATTTTACGTAGTTTTTAGTGCTTAATCTACCTAATGTACATGTATTTAAGCTAAGGATGAATGTGAATTACTTACCTTACAATGTTATGTTGAAACCCTCTCTTTGGAAGCACCCAAATCGCCCAAGTGTGGAGCTGTGAATGAAATAAATGGCTCTGAGTTTGAATTAAATGATCTCTCTTCCCTAGCGCTTTCCGCTTCTGCGGTGCCATGACCGCTCCTGCGGAAGCCGCTTCAGCGGTTTGGCCCAATTTGGCTGGACCGCTTCTGCGGTCGAATTTCCGCTTAAGCGGAACCGCTTCTGCAGTTTCATGACCGCTTCTGCGGTTTTCCCTGGGCCTGCCCTTGGCTGCTTCTGCAAAGGCCTGACCGCATCTGTGGTCCTAGAACAGCAGATGCGGTTATGACAGAAGCAGCAGTTCAGCCGTTCCTTCCATTTTTAACTTCACTTGAGCCTCGATCGTTTGACGCTCGGGGCTCCCGAGCTCCGCCCAAACATACCGATAAGTTTGAAATCACGAGGCGGACCTACTCGAACCCTCGAATCACTCAAAACAACGCTAAATCTAGGAATCACGTCCTAAAACCAAATGGATCAAAATATTGAACTTCAAGTTCTTAATTCTCTCCTAACAGGTCAAAACGCCCTTAAACTACTCGGATTGACACCAAATTTTACGGTAAAGTCTTAACTGAAGTTTCGGACCTGTACCAAGTTTCGGAACCAAAATTCGAGTCTGGTACCTAGGAAATCAATGAATACTTAGTTTCTTTAATTCTTAAAAACTTCAATTTAACAATTTCACATAAAAATTCATTACTCGGGCTAGGGTCCTCGGAATTCGATTTCGCACATACACGCAGGCCCCATATTTTCCCACGGACCCTCCGAAATTGTCAAATCACGAATCCAGGCTCGTTTTCCTAAAATATTGACCGAAGTCAAACTTGGTCTTAGCAAATGGACATATTTTTACTCAAAACTCTTCCAACTCCCGAACCAATCGCCCCCTCAAGTCATAAATTAGCTAAAACAAGTATGGGAGGCTTTATTTAGGGGGGGTTCTAAAATACAAAAGGACCAGTCAGGTCGTTACTGACATAAACACAATCCTACATATTTCAAAATCAACATGAAATTGTTAACTCAAAGGAATTATCTGTTTCGTACAAAAGATGAACATTGTTATGAAACAATAAAAGAAGAAAAAGAATATTGCAGAGAAAAGTAGGGAGAGAGAATTCTTATTGATTTTGGGATCAATCACAATGGAATAGAACCCCTCTATTTATAGGAAAAGAGTGACTTAGTCACTAAGTAAAATTCCTAAAATCTCTCTAAAATATAGACATTCACCTTAAATAGAATTCTATTTATAATACTCCTCCTTGAATGGCTATTCAACAGATAATGTGCCTTATTAAAACCTTGACCAAAATAAAATACAGTGGGAAAAAAATTCTAGTGAAGGAAAAAAGAGTACACATATCTAACAATACGCATTTTGGTTGTCTCGTTAAAAACCTTGCAAGGAAAACCAATTGGGACAAAACTTTGTAAGGGAAAAAGAGTACAACGCGTATTAACTCCCCCTGATGAGAGCATCAATTCACATCTTTGAACCTTCACATTCCAATCTTATGCACTAGCTTCTTGAAGGTTGACGACGATAGAGATTGATGAATAAAATAGCCATATTAACTCAATAAATATGTTACACCTTAAAATCCTGGCTATCACATTATCATGCTTAAACTTATAGCAAGATACATTTGTGCATAAAATGCACTAAGGATGTGGTACTTCAAGATCAGAATTGTATATGCTTCAAGCAATTTAAATCCTTCAAGGATTGTCATATAAGTCATATAATAGACTTTAATTAGATGCATATCAAGTATTCATGTCATGCTATACAAAAAAGATATCTAAAATTGATTGCACATATCATTGACTTTATACTTTCAAGTGTTTGAACTACATGTCCAAAACTAAATGTATTTCATATGAAACCAATTCTACTCGAATTGTGTCTCTTTCATTTGGCCAATATTTTTGTGTTTGTATTCGACAGACTTAAGATCCTCATCTATACTTAGAGCTATGATAGATGTCATCGACGAACATTTTATATCGGTTCCAATATTTTTTTCAATAACAATATAACATTGAGATCTCTTCATTCATATTTTCAGGTACCCGAACCTCTCCTCAGATTTTATGAAGTGTAATGTCATGTGATCTTCTAGATCACTTGCCTCCATATTATGATCATTTTCTCATCTTCTTTATCAAGAATTTTATTTGAACCGATTTGTCTATATGCTTTAAGCGTATCATAGACTTTTTCCTTCTGGGGCTTACTCTAATAGGAAAATTTTCAGTGAGAATATAGTTGCTTTCTTTGGGTCAGCAAATGTGTCTGACATGATTTGCAATATATTGCAAATGAATTATATTTTTATGAACTTCAAGTTCATATTATCTTATTCGAGGATCTAGATGTAAAAATAATTATTCATTCCACGTAACTTTTTCTCAATTGTTTATATTCATGTTAGAAAACTAACTTGTTTTCCTCAACTTTGAGAATCCATCTTTATGCGTTATGGTATTAATTAAAATATTCCCAACACATCAATAATAATTAGATGGAATTATTTGGTTCCTGACCCTGAACCACTTGTGAGGAGAGAAAATGTTATACTTTGGTAAATAACGTATATCGAATTGATATACATAACTTTGTTTAAGTAATTGTTTAGCTATTAAGTGGAGGCACTCAATAAATTATTTTGCTAAACCAACTGTGATGTAAACCAACTTATCAAGATGAACTATCTTGAATAAAAAAATCTGAAAATTATGCTCTAAATTAAATTATTGAGCAAGTTACCTCGCAAACACCATATTGCGTGTTAATAATAATCGCACATTGTGACGACCCAAAGGGGTCATCACCGGATTTCTCTCTTTTGCCGTGCTTATGAGTACATGAAAACCTCACTTTTAATTGCCTCAATTTGCGTGCGCAGTCCGGACGCGTAGCCGGAAAGCTTTTGTGTTGAAATATGTGAATTCTGTGAAAAATTTGAAGAATTTTGATATTAATATGATTAAAGTTGACTTTGGTCAACGTTTTGGGTAAACGGACACGGACCCATGATGTGACGGTTCTGGAGGGTCCGTAGAAAAATGGGACTCGGGCGTATTCCCGGAATCGAAATCCGAGGTCTCGAGCCCGAGAAATGAATTTTTGAAAGAAATTATTTTTCTGAATATGATATGAAAATTTGAAATGAAAATGAGTTAGAAAAAATTGGTATCGGGCCCGTATTTTGATTCCGATACCCGGTACAAGTCTTAAATATGTGTTAAGCGCTTCCTGTAAAGTTTGATCGAAATCGGACGTCATTTGACGTGTTTCGGACCTAAGCATCTAAAGTTTGAAGTTTATGAAGTTATAATGAAAAGTGATGATTTTGAGGTTTAATTCCTCGTTTATGATGTAATTTTGGCGATTTGATCGTACGGATAAGTCGTAAGATGTTGTTGAGTTAGTGTGTGTGATTGGTTGGGAGCCCCGAGGGCTTGGGAGTGTTTTCGGAGGTGTTCGGGGTGGTTTTCATCTTAGGATGATAGCAGATTTTCTGCAATTTTTGCATAGGCATTCCCTTCTTCGCGTTCACGGCCTTCAGATCACGTTCGCGATGCTTCCCAGGTTCCTCCCTTTGCGTTCGCATCAAAACCCTCATGAACGCGTAAGCCAATTTCAGGACCCCCAGAAATCCCTTCTTCGCATTCGCATCCCACAGTTCGCGAACGCGTAGCTTTACCAGCTTCCTCAACGCGTTCGCGTGGCCCTTCACGCGTTTGCGTATAACAATTCCTGGACCCCCAGCATTTTCTTCTACTCCTTCATACGTTCGCGATGACCTGCCAAGTTTACCCTTCGCGAACGCGGTCCCCTTCCCACGAACGCGAAGGGAAATTTCGCCCAGTGAATTTTTAAGTTCAAAACAGAACATTAGCGGGATTTCATCACTTTTTCTCACAATCTCTCTTCTCTCCCAAGCTTTAGGAAGCCATTAAAGCCCCCATTCTTCAAGACCACTTGAGTAAGTAATTCCCCACTCATTTCCTTCACTTTTACTTCATTAATTAGCAAGTTTCTAAGCCTAAATCATGAAATCAAAGGAGAAAATTAAGGGTTTTGGGTAGAGTTAGGGTTTTGAAAATTTTGAGTGATTCAACCTCAATTTGGGGTCGAATCTTAAAACAAATTATATATTTGGATTCGTGGGGTTATGGGTGACTAGGTTTTGGTCCGAGCCTCGTGTTTGGACAATGTGGGCCCGGTGTTGAATTTTGGTATTTTTGGAAGAATGCTAGGAAATTCATATTTAGGCTATGGGATGTTGCCAATGAGTCTTAATTGATATGATTGAATTAATTATGCCTCGATATCATTGTTTCGGAGTCGGATTGTAGAGGAAAGGCGGTATTTGAGGATTGATTGCTATTCTTTGGATCGAGGTAAGTGTTTGATTTAACTTTGGCTTGAGGGAATAGGATTAGAGTGTTATTAATTGCTAATTGCTAGATGATTGAGTACGGTGTATAGGCATAGTGACGAGTATCTATACATCGGTGTCTAGCATGACTGTGGGTCCTTGTTTGTACTTATTCTGATATTTGTTTGGGGCTCTTCCATGCTAATTGATGAATTCTACATAACGTGAAGAGTGTGAGGATTAGTTATAAATTGTGAATTCTTTAGAGCGTTGGCTCGAACGATAAAAATACTATTGAGTAAGAAATGAAAGAAATGGAAAGAGATATGACTAATCCCTTGCCGGGATGGATTGAGTATATATGGATTATCTCCCTTGCCGGGATGTGAAAGGTGTTATTGTTGCTCCCTTTCGGGATTTAGTTGTTTAATTGTGTTTTCCCTTGTCGGGACATTTCTTATTATTTGCTTATTCCTTCGCTCGTTTGGTTGTGATTGTTGTTTGGGTGAGGAAGAGTGATAATGCACGAAGGGTCATTCCGTGCCATGTTTTGATTATGTTTGCACGAAGGGTCATTACGTGCCATGTTTTGATTATATTTGCACGAAGGGTCATTCCGTACCATGTTTTGATTATATTTGCACAAAGGGTCATTCCGTGCCATGTTTTGATTATTTATGCACGAAGAGACATTCCGTGCTCTGATTTGAATATAATTGCACGAAGGATCATTCTGTGCCATGATATGAGAGTTATGTGAGGGAAAGCACGAAGGGTGGTGGCGTGCACTTTATTTGATTGCTTTTGGTGAGAATGAGGGTCAAAGCACGAAGGTTGATGTCGTGCAACTGTTGTTTTCCTGCTCTCATTAATTATTGGTTTTGCCCTGTTTCTTACTTAAATTGTTGAATTTATATCCGGACTGTATTTCCCCATAGTATGCTTCCCTCCCTCTTAACTATTTAATTTCTGTATTCTTTCCTTTTTGTCACATATATATATATTGAACTGCACAGGTTGATTTGGTAGTCCTGTCTAGCCTCGTCATTACTTCGCCGGGGTTAGGCCAGGCACTTACCAACACATGGGGTCGGTTGTGTTGATGCTACACTTCTGTGCTCTTTTGCACAGATCACGGTACCGGAGCAGCTTTTGGACCACAGCAGTAGTATACTGATCGGGAGCTGACTACAGTCCAGGGACTTACGAGGTAGCCTAGCTGGCGTTCGCAGGCCGAAGTCCCTTTCCCCATTTTCAGTTTGTTTTCATTTTACCGAGACAGGCATTATGTATTCTTTATTCAGCCTTATTTGTAGCACTCTTTAGTGGTTCGTGAGATAGCGACTCCAGTCTTGGGTAGAGAAATATTAACTTCCGCATTTTGGGTTTCCAGTTATTTATGTTATAAAAGACTTCCGCTTTTATTTAAAGGTTTATTATTGTTATCACTATTGTGTTATTATCCACAAATGTTTTAATGCTTGGCTTGCCTAGCTCCGACAGTAGGCGCCATCACGACTCCCGATGGTGGGAAATCCGGGTCATGACAAGTTGGTATCAGAGCTCTAGGTTGCATAGGTCTCGCTACTCACGGACAAACTTGGTAGAGTTTGAGCGATCGATAAAGAGACGTCTGTATTTATCCCCCAGAGGCTACAGAGTTAGGAAAAGTTTCACTTTTATTCTTTCTTGTCGTGCGATTCTGTTTCTCAAATACTGATTGTCTTTCTACTCTGTTCTTTCATAGATGGCAAGAACATGTGCTTTTTCTTCTACCACGCAGCAGCCCGAGCCCCCAGCAGCAGCTCCTACGAGGGGCAGAGGCCGAGGCCGTGCCAGAGGCCGAGGCAGGGGCATAGCTTGGCCCCAGGCAGCAGTCCCAGAGGTGGAGCCTCATATTGACTATGATGAGGAGGTTCCAGCCCCAACAGATCCGATAGGCCCAGCTCAATTCCCAGGAGGGGTCATGGTCACCCGAGATCTTCAGGACGATTTAGTCAGATTGGCAGGCTTTATGGAGAGTGTCACTAGAGCGGTTTTGCTGCCAGTAGCACCGGCCACTTCTCAGGTTGGAGGAGGAGTTCAGACTCCTGCTACACGTACTCCGAAGCAGGTAGCTCCCCAGGCTCATGTCCCAGTGGTTCAAGCAGCTGTGACAGCTCAGCCAGGTATTGCAGCCCAGGCCGGCAATGGAGCAGCTATGTCTTCAGATGCCTTGAAGAGACTTGATCGGTTCTCCAAGCTCTTCACTACCACATTCAGCGGTACTTGATCAGAGGACCCACAGGATTTCTTATTCAGCTTCCATGAGATCCTTAGGACCATGGGTATTGTGGAGACCAACGGGGTCGATTTTGCCACCTTTCGGCCTGCAGGATCTGCCAAGACTTGGTGGAGGGACTATTGCCTATCTAGACCAGCAGGGTCTCCAGCGTTGACATGGGATCAGTTCACAGAGTTATTTTTGGAGAAGTTTCTCCCATTCACTCAGTGGGAGGCACTTCGCAAGCAGTTTGAGCGCCTCCAGCAGGGCTCCATGACAGTCACATAGTATGAGACTCGGTTCATTGATTTGGCACGCCATGTTATTGTTATACTCTCCATAGAGCGAGAGAGGGTTTGGAGGTTTATTGATGGATTGATTCAGTCGATCCGCCTCCAGATGGCTATAGGGGCTGGTAGTGAGATGTCCTTTCAGGAGGCGGCCAATGCGGCCCGCCGAGTTGAGATGGCCCTTGCATGAGGAGGTGGTCATGTGTCGGATAAGAGGCCTCGTCATTCTGGTAGATTCAGTGGTACCTTATCTGGAGGCAGGGATTCATATGGTAGAGGTTATTCACCGAAACCCTTTCAGTCAGTGCTCCAAGTTTCTCATGGTACTCCAGGCGATGGTGGTTCTCAGCAGTATTATTCTGATTAGCAGCCCATCAGTGCACCTCCACTTCAGAGCTTTCGGGGAGTACATTCAGGTTGACAGGGCCAGCAGTCGCAGCAGCCGAGGGCTTGTTATGGTTATGGTGACCCCGGTCACATTGTCAGGTTTTGCCCTCGAGCCTCGGGCAGCTCTCAGCAACAGGGTCCTCGCCCTATGATTCAGGCATCAGGCAATCCACAGCTCGCCCAGCTAGCTAGAGGCGGGGGTAGGGATCATAGAGGTGGAGGTAGAGATCGTAGAGGTGGAGCTCGGACCGGCAGAGGTAGAGGTCAGCCAGTATCTGATCGTCCCAGAGACATGGTTCAGGGAGGTGGGGCCTAGCCCCGGTGTTATGCTTTGCCAGCCAGGCCAGAGGCTAAGTCTTCAGATGCTGTTATTACAGGTACTATTCTGGTCTGTAATAGGGATGCTTCAGTGCTATTTGACCCTGGGTCTACGTATTCATATGTGTCGTCTTATTTTGCACCTTACTTGGCTATGCCTAGTAATGCCTTGGGTATCCCTATTTATGTATCTACACTGGTGGGTAATTCTATAGTGGTCGACCGAGTTCATCGTTCCTGTGTGGTAGTGTTTGAGGGTCTTGAGACCCGTGTTGATTTATTGCTCTTAGACATGGTGGATTTCGATGTTATATTAGGGATGGATTGGTTGTCCCCGTATCATGCCATCTTGGATTGTCACGCCAAGACCGTGATCTTGGCTTTGCCATACTTGCCCCGATTGGAATGGAAAGGGACCCCAGGACATGCCACCCGCAGTGTTATTTCATATGTAAAGGCTTGACGCACGGTCGAGAAGGGGTGTTTAGCTTATCTGGCGTATGTTCGCGATTCCAACACAGAGGTTCCTTCTATTGACTTTGTTCCTATTGTTCGGGAGTTCCCCGAGGTTTTTCCTTCAGACCTGCTGGGTATGCTACCCGACAGGGATATTGATTTTTGTATTGATCTGGCCCCAGGCACGTAGCCCATTTCTATTCCGCCGTATTGCATGGCCCCGCCAGAGTTGAAGGAGTTAAAGGACTAGTTGCAAGATTTGCTAGAGAAGGGTTTTATCAGGCCTAGTGTTTCTCCTTGGGGTGCGCTGTTGTTATTTGTGAAGAAAAAGGATGGATTGATGAGAATGTGCATTGATTACCGGCAATTGAACAAGGTGACGATTAAGAACAGGTATCCACTGCCGGGTATTGATGATTTGTTTGACCAGCTTCAGGGTACGAAGGTGTTTTCAAAGATACACTTGAGATCTGGCTACCATTAGTTGAGGATTAGGGCGTCTGATGTCCCTAAGACACCATTTTGCACTCGATATGGGCATTATGAGTTTTTGGTCATGTCATTTGGGTTGACCAATGCCCTAGCAGCATTTATGGAGTTGATGAACCGAGTGTTCAGGCCTTATCTAGACTTGTTCGTGACAGTCCTTATTGATGATATTCTGGTGTACTCCCGCAGCCAGAAGGAGCACGAGCAGCACCTCAGAGTGGTTCTTCAGACTCCGAAGGATAGTCAGTTGTATGCTAAGTTCTCGAAGTGTAAGTTCTGGTTGAGTTCAGTTGCATTTCTGGGTCATGTCGTATCAGCAGAGGGTATTCAGGTAGACCCGAAGAAGATTGAGGTAGTTAAGAATTGGCCTCGACCAGCTTCAGCGATCGAGATTCGGATTTTCTTGGGGTTAGCAGGTTATTACCGCCGGTTTGTGGGGGGGTTTCATCTATAGCAGCCCCGATGACCAGGTTGACCCAGAAGGGTGCCCAGTTTAGGTGGTCAGATGAGTGTGAGGAGAGTTTTTCAGAAGCTCAAGACAGCTCTGACAACGGCACCGATATTGGTTTTGCCCACAGGTTCAGGGCCTTATACATTTTATTGTGATGCTTCTCGTATTTGGCTTGGTGCGATATTGATGCAGGATAACAGATTCATTGCTTATGCTTCGAGGCAATTGAAGATCCACGAGAAGAATTATTCGGTCTATGATCTAGAGTTGGCAGCCATTGTTCATGCCTTGAGGATTTGGAGGCATTACTTATATGGTGTGACGTGTGAGGTGCATACTAATCACAAGAGTCTGCAATACTTGTTCAATCAGAAGGAGTTGAACTTGAGGCAGCGAAGGTGGTTGGAGCTATTGAAGGATTATGATGTTACTATTTTGTACCACCGGGGAGAGCCAATGTGGTGGCCGATGCATTGAGTAGGAAGTCCGCTAGCATAGGTAGTCTTGCTTATGTTCCGGTCAGCCAGAGACCACTTGCTTTGGATATTCAGGCTTTGGCCAATCGGCTTGTGAGGTTGGACATTTCTGAGCCTAGCAGAGTGTTAGCCTGCACGGTCGCTCGTTCTTCATTATTGGAGTGTATCCGTGATCGGCAGTTTGATGATCCCCATTTGTGTGTCCTGAGAGACACGGTGCAGCGTGAAGGTGCCACGAAGGTAACCTTAGATGATGATGGTGTTTTGAGGTTGTAGGGTCGAGTTTGTGTGCCCAATGTCGACGGGATTTGAGAGTTGATCTTAGCGGAGGCCCATAGTTCGCGGTATTCTATTCACCTGGGCGCCGCGAAGATGTATCAGGACTTGCGGCAGCATTATTGGT